>WEIT01017856.1:20652-40012 GCA_013389985.1 Dryoscopus gambensis
AGGCAGCCCCTGTCCCACAGCTGCGTACAGGCAGCTCTGCTCCCCCACTGCCTCGGTGAGAAAGTGAAACGCCCATACTTGTGCCGGGACAAAGTTTCGTAGAGAATCTCAAGGAAATGTTACGAGCCTTTTGGTGATGGTGCAGTTTATCGCAATTAGGGTGCGGGTACTATTCTCTTTACCCTGTGTTTTTAAGCTTCCTGTGTAAATTACCAGTACAGCTGACATCTCCGACCGCGGAGCTGCATCCTCTTGGCTGTTGCATTGCACGGCCTGATGCATCCGTTTTAGAAGACTTCACTGGCAGCTACCGATAAAAGAGTTAATACTGGAAACTAAGCACCATAATGAGCTTGAATATGCATTCAGGTAACTTAAAAGTCCTGTAATAATCTTCCGACTTGGCTGCAAATTCCAGAACCTAGTGCTGTGCATTAGCATTGTATACAGACATTGGCAGAAAGTATTTCAGCTGATTTATACCTGTTCTTCCTATAACCTCTTATTAACAGAGATTTCTGATATGCATCTCCACAAAAGGGAGAAGTTGGTATGAGTCGTGTTGCCACTTGCCAGCTTCATGGTAGCTTTGCTATTCTCTCCTCAGTGTGCTGGGATTCCAATTTGATATGTTCCAGGAAACATATGTAGCAAAGAAAAAACGTTCCCTTAATCCCCTCTTTTCATCAGTATTTTCAGGGGTTTTTTGTTTGTTTTCTCTTTCATCAATGCTTTTCCTTCACTCAGTGACATCAGGGAGAAGAAACTCATTTGGGGAGTGAGTAATAGTAAATCTGCTGGGATTTCAGGGGGTTTTGGTGCATACAGTAACACAGTAGTAAGTATGAATGTCCCTTCTTGTCTGTATTCCCAAATTAATTGGTAAAAGCCCTTTTGTTGTATTCATGTTAAAAATGTTTCTACTATCAAATCAACAGAATGGAAACGCAAATATATTTTTTCTGGTTCTCTTTGGACCAAACTCAGATTTACAAGATAATCTGTCCAGTGTCTAGAAAGCAGAAAAGATGTTGATGCCCACCTCCTTCCCACTTTCGTTTCTCCACAGTGGAAGTTCTTCTGTGTTTGTTTATTACTCTTACCCTATAAATTAGGGGCTAAGTGTTCTAAAGTCACACCAGTGGAGAAAGGAGATGAGGATAAGTGGATACAAACTTCCTATTACACAAGCTTCTTGAGTTGATTTAAAAGTTATAATGGAGCAGGAGAAGTGCCAGAGTGAATCAGGCTCGTGTTTCAGATAATCCTGTATCTCGTCACCACTGGTGTTTCCCACCAGCTGGTTCAAGGAAAGATGCACTGATTTAAGTATATTGATTTGGAAATATCCATTTTAAAAAATGAAACATTTTTCTGACTCCTTATGAGCCGACTGCACAACATGCAGCCTTTACCTTCCTCTTAACTTTTTCTTGAGGGATGCTACAGAACAGGGATGAAGCAGCTGTTATAGCTTCTGTTCTTTTACTTCAGTTTCAAATTAAGGAAAGACCCCTTTTTTCACCGTGGCTCGGTTATTTCAGAGAATGGCTCATATCTGAATGTGATTGTGTAGAGTCCAGGTGTCAGCACTCTCTCTGTTCTTGAAAATATGTTAAATGTGTGTGTCATCTGAGGAATCTATGAATGTGGAATTTTGTTGTCCATAAAATGATAATAAGAAAGGCTGAATATTAAGGGAAACTATTTTAATTAAAAAATATTTATAGACTTAGTAGGTCTCACCTGGGAACAAATAGCACATCTATGACTGTCCATGAGTAATATATAGCTTTGGGATTTATAATAGAAGGTGGTTCTTTTCTCTTTTTATTCTGCTGTACACTGATCTTCTCTTGGGGTTTCAGTTGCCAGGTCTTCGCTGACAACTACAAAATATACCTTGTTCCCTGTCTGCCAGCCTCACACAGCCATCTCATATCCTGGTATCTCTTCTAAAAATCTCCTCCACCAGTTAGAACCTAAGGTAGAAGGGAGGCAAACCAGAACATATTACCTTTCCTTTCACCATTCCCTGTTTTTTCTTCTGGTGTTGTTGAGCAAGACCTTGAACCATGTAGTTGTGGGCAGCAGAAATCAGAGTTGAATCTGAGTCTTTCAGAGTTTTGACTCATTTTTTATCACATTTCTGGCCAGTAGGACTTAAAACTGACCCAAAGGTTGTTTGTTTTTAGGACAGCATAAGAGGAATGGGGATTTTAATCTATTAAGTACAAGATTTAAGCCACTGCTCTTGCTGTACCTCATTTATTTTCACTTCCGATAAAACACAGCTATGAAACTAGTTCATGTGGGATTTGCAGATCAGCATCCAGGAGTGAGCATATTCCTGGATCTGCTGACAGTTTCACCCAATGCCCAGTTGGAAGAATCGATGGGGAGTAGACTTCTATGTATTTTGAGGAAAGGCTGTTATTCAATGTGACAACAGTGTATCCAGTAATTACGGGAGATTATGCCTGTTCTCAGGGGCTTGCACAAAACCCTTCCTGAAGAATATTGGTGTGATCATGCTAATCCACTTTGTATGCCCATTTCCAGCAGTTTCAAATGCAGATTGAGATGAATCTTTCTTGAACCCAAACCCCTTGCCCCCCATGTCAGTTTCTGAATATAAGTGATAGGTAATTTTTCAGTTTGTTTGCGTTTTGTCCTTATGTCTGTTTCCTTCCTTGGCTTCCTCTCTTTTGCCTTGGGAATGCTGACTAGAATTGCTAAAGAAGGAGGCAACAGTTTTCCAGTTGTTGGCTATGAAGCAGCAGTTCATAAGCAACGCACATACCCACCCCAAGAAAACTGCAATGTTTTCAGTCACCCAGACTTTGCTATAAATAGCTCTAAGCTCTTCATAAGTACTTCTCTTTAGGTTATCAGGAGATGTATTTCAAAGAAAATCAAAGACAGGGAGGCCAGCAGGAGTCCCGCTGACAATGCAGGGAGAAAAAGATGCTTTGAGAAAGTTGTTGCCTGCATGACTGTTGAATCATATTTCATGAAAATTATTTGTTGCTTTGCATATGCAAAAAATGTATTCATTTATATTTATCAAAACCATGTCACCTTTAGTCCACCTGAGTTATGTTGGGAGCACATTAAAAATTAGTTTTAATAAATACCAGCTTTGAGGACGGTCATGCTACTTATAGTGATGCCTAAGGTACCTCAAAAGTACCTTAGGTACCAGGACTGGTGTAATTTTGAAAGCCCCTCTGAGCTCTCACACCATGCCAAGAAGTGTGGTCCTGTGTGGTGGCAGGCACTGAAGTCCTCAGCATAGACATCACTGTAGTTTGGGGCTGGCTGTATCGGATCAGATGCTCTCCTGTGGCATGTACTCATCAACATATGGGTTTGCACCATCTGCTAAGAATAAAACAAGCCAGACAAAATCAAAATAAAATCCTTCTGACTGGATTCAGTGGAATGGTATTGGATCCCAACTAACTGCAATAAAAAATATTAATAGCAATGCATAAGAATGAGCACACAACTTCCCCAAATGTTTTAATTAGTGTTACAGCTGGGAGTGGGAAACTTCAAACTGGGACAAGCTAATAGTGATGTTTAAATAAAAAAGGATAGTGGTTTGACTAGTTTTAAGAGTATACAGATACCTTCATTTTTGCTTTCAAAAGAAATTACAAACTATCTAATTAAACTGATTTTTGTCTGTAAAAATTGTATGAGTTCTAAAGCCACATTTTTGAGGTTGGCTGTATGCTTGTACACAGGGAGAGGCTGCCAGTAGTTTTGGTTAGGATTGTTGATCCTGTATAATTAAGCCTGGGAGCTGAGTGTTTTGAGGAGAGGAAGCATTTTGGTCTTTTGTTGCCTCTCTCACTGTCTCTTCTTTTGACAGAGCCAGGACTTGCCTCTCAGAAGTTTCCTTCCAACACATGAAAGCTAAGTTTGATGGAGGTGGTGGTGGTTTCTCATCCTCTTTGAGCAAGATTTCCAGTCCCAGTGTGACCATATTCATTATTTCTGTTCCCCTGAGGGGACAGGATTGCTGTCTGGTGGCAGCTCCATTCTGTTCCCACACATAGGCACAGAGAAGGATGAGTGCACCCGTGCTATGCAGTATTTGCCCATCTCCAAGAGCCTCAGTAAAGGTGTTTTCAAGCACTGTGATGAGGGACAGGAGAATAAATGGGGGAAGCAGAGCAGGGCAAGGCTAGAAACCCAGTCTCCAGGCCTCCTACGCGACCCGGGTGTTCATTTTTATATTTAGTATCACGCATTTCAGCCCAAGCCACTTCTGTAATAACATGACTGTTCATCAGGCATTTAGTTGAGCTCTAAAACATTGTTTTTTCCCTCGCTTGCTGCAGAAACCTCATATCCATCACAATTTTATTCCATGATGTTCAAGTGTCTGGCATTTCCACCACAAATTGTTCAGCAATATTGGATTTCAGTCTAATGCTTTGACATTAAAGTTGAAGTCATGTTGATGTCATCTTCCAGATGTTCATGTCCACTGAATAAAAATTTTGTTTGTTTGTTTTATTTCAAATTACAAAAACACATGGGGAATTCTGGATGCGATCCCTCATGCTATACAAAAGCCTGTATGTATCCTGTCAGAAATCAAACAAAACTTTTTTTCATGCAGTAGCAGCAGAGACTTCAAAAAGCTGGAAACATAGGTGGATTTCTTCACCCACTCGAACAGAATGGCTTTGTTATGTGCCTGAGCCTTGTTGTTGCAGCTGCACTAACTGTGCAGAAGGGAGATGTGTGGCTTCTGCCTGAAACTAGTTGTATTTTGCACTGGTGCTGCACCAGTTCTGTGTTGGTGTGTTGTTTTGACTTAATAGTCAGCAGTGCCTCACTTGTAAAATAAACTCATAACAACAACAACAAAAATTCCACACTTTGTCCTCCAGGTATGCAAAAATATTTTTTAACTTGTAAAATAAATTCAGGTATCCTGTGGGTCTCCCTCTGCTGGGATGCTTTAGCAGTGAGGTCCATGGCTCCCATTTGAGCTGTTGCCTTCCCTGTTGTCTCAGCTTTCTCCCAAAGGCAGGGGTTTGTATTATCCCATGTTTTTTGTGTCAGCATGCTACTGGAAAATTGAAGTTCAAGTGCCTCTGAGCTACTGAAGTCTTTTTGGGTGGTCGTGTTAACATTTTCAAACCCAAGGAGTCAGCACTTGCTGATCTAGTAGTATTTTGGCACAGACAGAAGAGACATGGTTAAACTCGTGGTCCTTGCTAATGCTTGTGTTTTGAAAATTAATCCACTATTTTTTTTAGATGAAACTTAGTTGCTGTGTTTTGTAGGTGGAAAGCAAAATGAAACTGTATCAAAATAAACTTAGTAGCTACACTGAGAGATTCACTCTTGGGTTGAGAGAAAAGCTGTTCAGACCTTTCTGCTGTATCCAGTTTCAAAACTTGAGAATGATTGTTTAATGCTATTGCTAATCAAAAAAATCTGGTCAAAATGGAATTATGGAGTTTCAGCACAAGTGTTGTACACAGGGTGGCATAAAATATACTCGTCTCTGCCATTTTCCACATCCACCAGCAAACACCTTTTATGCAGTCTCATTAACGTGTCACAGAAATGATGCTGTGGGTCACATGCAGTGCCACAACCAACACTGTAGTACTTAAGTAATGATGTTGCTGTTTTCCTTCTTTTTTTCCCCTTTCNACCACAGTGAACTGGGAAGATCACAAAAGTTCATGGAGCTTCTGCAGCTTTCTGGTTAGTACCTTGAGGATGAGTAACAAGCAGGCTGTGTGACAGTACTGACAAAAGGCATTTCTTGCTTTTAGTGCATCAGGTCAAAGTAATTCTTTGATCGTTTCTTCATCTTAGTTCAGTTAAATTTTGCTTCCTTTTCTACTGGAGTTGCAAGAAACCATTTGTTGTTAGTTTGCAATAACCATGGAGGAAGTAGTTTCTTAGACACTGGGTTCACTGAGTCAAAAGACATTAAAAAAATTGTTGTGCTGATAAATGACAATTATAGTTTCCATCACAAACAAATTTATTTTCTTTTGAGATATTTGTTGATTTACACCTTGAGGATCATGGGGTGTTTGTATAACTCACTTTGAGAAATGTAGCATCCTTTCTCTTGTCCTTTCTTATTAATAAATTACATATTCCACCTAGGTGTACAGGCATAAAAGGTCGATGTGTGGTTTTTCAAGTAAGTCAGGACAAGTTTGATTTCTAGGGAAAAAGACCATCCTCCATCATTGATAACTGTCTATCTTGCTTGACTTGCATCACACTAACAAGGTATATGCATATTGAAATAAGGGGAGTGTGTGGTTTCATTCTATCATGTTCAGCCATTTCCTCTTGCCCAAATTAAAACTGTTTTGAAATCTTGCCTTCCCACCTGCTACTGTAACTGGAACAGCTCTGCTTCAGCCTCTCCTTACCCTGGTGTCTCTGAATTTCCTGTCCCTGTGGGTTTCTCAGCCCTTAGCACTGCTGTGAATATTCCTATTCCTGTGCAACCCAATATTCTAGTCTGGCCTTGAGCTTGCAGCATATGTTTCCCACACAGTCCAAATTTGGTGCAATATACTGTAAGTTAATCTCCCGTAAAGCATAGCAAAGAGAAAAACCTGGGAAGAAAACAGATGGAGAAAGTAGAGCAAACAATTTGCATATATATGATATGACTCTTAGTTAAGATTAGCATTTCCTACTTTGCCTGAAAAGCCCTTAATAAAAATCCAACTTCATATTTGCCTCAAATCAGCAGAACTGGAGGAGATGCCCTAATGGCAAAATGTCCCCCCAACCCAGGGACAGTCCAGCACTGGGTGGGAGGGAGCTTCATCTCCTGCTCCCTGTGTTTTGACACATTTCTGGGATGCTGTAGGCAGAGGGGTAGGGAAGAAACTGCTGTCTGTAGGATATCCGCTCCTCATAGCCTTCATAGCTCTGAACCATCACCAGGGTCCTGAATGTGACCATCTTCCCATTTATTTATAGTCCCTCATGTTCTTTCTGAGCATGCAGTTACAAGAAGTGCTTGGGAAGGGACTAGGTGCCTTCTCTGCACTTGAGGTGCATAATATGGACATAATATCTCATAGTAATCATTTATTTAGAGAACAAAAAATCAGTTTCCCTTTTGCAAAAATGGGATATTACATTCAAGATTCCTCTGGAATTTCCATACATGTGTAGCTTCATTCTCATATCTGTCCTAGCCCACACAACAATAAGTTGATGAGGTGGTCAATTGCAGCAATATGCCACCTTCATGAAAGGAAAGCATTGAAAAATATTTAAATGCAGCTATGCAGTAAATAAAGAAATTACAAATCTCTTTTGTTTCAGCAGTTAAAAAGGCATAGAAGTTTTCTCACACCCACAAGCTCAAGAGTGCTGTATTTAGAGTGCTGAAAAGCAAATTCCAGTACCGAAGCTCGCTTCTCTGGCGGGCTACATTTGGATTTACTGCCTAAGTCCTGGAAGCAGTGACTAAAACATTCTTATTTTTGACATGTACTCTGGTACTGTCTGTCTTTCACAGATTGCAATGGAACCAGATAGTGGTTCACATTTGTGTTAGTGTAAGTAAGGCTTTACTACTTGTTCAGGTTTCAAACCTGCATGCTGAGTGTAAAGTTCTCTCTTAGTGGACATGCCTTCCTGTTCATAGAAGAAGTTGCTTTCTTTCGACCTTTTAACAGCTAAATAAATAAAATCTCAGATCTTGCTAGGTTTCTGTCTTTGTGAACTTCTGCAAAAGTCAGAGGTTTCTAGGGTAGTAAAGGCTGCCCAGGTCAGTTATAGCAATCCTGCAAAGTCACTGCCATGTAGGTCAGCACAGCTGGAACGATTTCCCTGCCTTCTCCCGGAGGGCTGTGCTGCAACGGCTAAAAAACTCTGAGAAATGGTAGTATGGATGCAAGCTATATTGCTAGATAAGACATTCGCAAGGGTTGTCAGGGATTTTTTTCTATACTTGATGATGGCAATCCAACTAGTTACCAAAATAACTTTTCATATGTTTGAGGCAGAGCATCTCCTGAGGCTGGCTGCAGGGGACACCCTGAGGAAAGCCAGTTCCAGCCGCAGCTTGAATGGCTGCAGGGGTGATTGCAGCTGGGCACGTGGTGGGAATTTGTGATTTATGGAACCGCCGCAGAACCAATTGGAGATCATTTGCTTCTTTCTCATTTCTACCTTAAGAGGGACATTACAGTAAATAACGTCTGTGAAGAGGAGGGGGAAACATGCTGTGGTTTGTTTGACCTCCTCCTCCTTTTGCATCCCTTTGAAGTTGGTAAGTAAATAATTTGGGCAACAAAATCAGCACTCCACAGTGTTCCTTTGTTTCTTCTGCTGCTCTACCTTCCCTTCCTGCTCTTGGCCCTCCTGCCAGACACCACTTTGTTAGCTTGGGCAGCAAAATAAGTGTCCTCAGGAACTGCTGCAGCACAGAGGATAAAATATTTCCTGACTTCATAATGGAGTTAAATTAAAATGCAACTCGAAGAAAATGTTTACCTTCTATTTGTTTTTCCTTTTGCAATAGGGCATACTGGGAAGTGCGGGACTTCTTCCCTTAAAAAGATATTAATACTAATTTAAAGGCCATGGAAGATGACAATCACTGCTTTTTTTCATATGATTAAAGACTTGCCTTAATTTTTAATGGTTTCTTTCATTATTTGAAAATAGTTTTTTCTGTATCCACAAAATATTGTGAAGGACGTAAAGCTGGACTTCTGAAAAAATCCTGCTGTGGATTTGTATACTTTTGAAGCAGAGCTCAGCCAATTGCTTGGCTGATGTAAATGGCATCTGCCCTGAATCCAGTGGCTTATGAAATCCCCAAATGCATGGCCATTTCCCCCTTCACCTTCCCCCGTGGCTCTGGGCCCCAGCACTGCTGGGGAGGAGGACTGGGAGACCTCACCTGCCCAGCAATGCTTCAGGCCTGTGGTGTTGCTCTTTGTTTGAGCTCACTGCCAGGAAAAGCGCAAAGCTCTGACATCTCACCATTCTCTGTGGAAGTGATGGGTTTAAGTTCCAGTTGCATGGAGGTGTCTCTTCTGTTATAATGGCATAGTAAAGAGCTGATGCTCTTGACCCAGGTTTAGCAGCAGAGAGGTTAGAGATGAAGCACTTAACTCTGCATTTTACTCTATTACCTCAGAAAGCAGTGAAGACACGAATCCATTTGTGTTTGCAGCATGCATGATTCTGTTAGTGATAAAGGTTAGAGGAGCTGTATGAGAACCTAAAGTGTTTTCAGACCACATCAGTGGAGTTGGATGGCATCTGGCAAGAAAACTTGAGTTTTCTCTGTCTTTTCTCCTATCCCACATGAGCAGAGAGGGCACAGGTTTGACTGGAAGGAGTTGATTTCTTTTTTAGATACTTATCTGTTCTCACGCATAACTCAAATCTTATTTCAAACACTGATGTAAAACTGCTTGACTCAGTCATTATTGTAGCTTTTAATAAGCTGGAGTTATTACTTCAGTGAAAGCAATGAAGAAGATGAGACAAATCTCTTCTCATTGTGGGGCTTCTCATCAGAGCTCTCAGAGCCACAGACTTGACTCAGTGGCATTTTGTTCACTTTGTGCCCATTTGTTGCAGCGGCTCTTCAGAAAATTCTGAATTTTTTGGCTGAATTCAGAATTTAGGTATTCAGACTCAGTTTGCTGCTCTTTCCTCTCAAAAGAACGAATGGAAAGCAAGAAGGACAAGCCATGAGTGTCCAGCAGCTCTGCTTCCTGTCCTGCATGTGGAGTAGGGGGAGCTTGCCTTGTCCCAAGAACCACCATGAAGGTGGCCTTCAAAGGGATGTCAGACTGGGAGAGAGGAAGCAGGGAGGGAAATAAGGTTGCTTTGGGGGACTTCATCCCAGAGGAAAGAGTGGGCAGCCAAGGGACATCAGGTGGCAGTACTCTATAACCAGGGAGACCAAGTGGGAAGTGCTGGGGCCCCACAGGGCTCATCCAGTGGAATGGAAGAGGGCAGGGAGCCACAGGCCGAGTGCGTGATCACACCTAGGTGTAACACATATTTAGCACTGGTGTGAGTCCAAGGCTGTTATGAATTTCTTCGTGCGGGTGAATCAGAAGGATGAGAAAGGCAGCTGTTTGCTGCCATGATATTGTAGCAATGCTTTTGAAAATGCTTTGATATCACACTCTGTAACTGTTTTGTAGGCCGAATCAATGTGTTTCTGAAAGTTGCAGCACTTGGAAACTTTTTTATAGTACTTGTTTGAAATACTGTAGCCTTTTCCCTGTCTCAGAAGGGAATGTACTGACTGGTTGGATGAAGGCACTGTGCGCATCCACGTGTGTGTGCAACCAAGGGGCGGCAAAGCCCGGGGAGCAGAGGAGTAAGGCACCATGGCTCAGCTTATGCGCTGGGTCTAGGAAGGGATGGAAGGACGGTCAGTCCACTCAGGTGGTTCTGGGTGACAGGAGAGTACCTGAAGGAACCAGCATCATTTTCAGGGATCTCTGTGTGGCCTCTGGCACCACCACCATCTGTCAGGGGCTGTGTCCCAGGCAGCTCACAGGATGGGGCCAGAGCTTGTTTGTGGGCATTGATTTCATCACCTCTGTTCTTCCTGGGCAGGTTAGATTCTGGAGGGGGCCCTGCTGCCTGTGTGCCAGCAGCCATGGTCAGACCCAGCCCAGACACAGCGACACTTCTCCACCTTGTCCCACATGCATCCGTCACGCGTGCGTCTGAGCATGGGAACACCTGCCAGCCACTTGGTATCTCCTCTTGCCCTCTCCACAGGCACATGTGCTGCTGTCTTCTGGTGGGGTCCCAGGTTTGGGTTTACAAACATGCGCTGCTCTTGGCAAGCACCGTGTGAGAGAGGGCAAGGTGTGAGTAGTGTGCTGACTGCTGTGGCAAAAGGCGCCACTTGTGGTTCTTTCTTCTTGGGTAGCTGTTTCCATCATCTGCCATAAGAGATTATTTTTATCTCTGGTAAACAGCCTTCATTCCAGTGCTGTGTGATCTTTGGTACAACCTGCATGTAGGCCAACAGGTGGTCGCCCACAATTCAGAGATCGTGATCTTGGTCTTGATTCAAATGCCTGTGGGAACTTGTTCTACAAAGCATGCTTGATGTGTTTTCAATAACTCCTGGTGCTGAGGAGAGATTTTATTAAATCTAGGCAGGTTTAGATTCTCTAGTTGTTGAGTACCTTGTGCTGAAATATGTTGCTTTGCTGCTGTCCAGGGAGAAGTGGTGAAACCTGGATGTCTGAGGCAAGGCTGCCAGCTTCTTGCCAAATGGGGTGATAGAAAACAATTCTCAGAAGTAATGATAAGTGACAATTTAGTGTCAGCAAGAAATTCTGTGTCAAACTCACTGGTTAAATAAACATATTTCCATCCAGAAGAGCTGCGCCTATAGAAAAGAGTGTGACATCAAGTGTTTAAACAATAGTTTTCATAAGGACGAGGACTTGTGTTTTCAACTCACTGTATTTGAAGTTTGACCAACACATTTATACTGAAAATCAAAATTTCCCATGGAAAATAATAAGAACAAAACTAACGTCAGTATTGTTCACATTTTACATTTGAAAATGTGACTAAGGATATGCTTTGAATTCCTTACAACTTGCCTCTGTTTCTGAGCCCTTGTTATGTAGTGATCTTATATTTGTGAGGTTTTTATTAACATTTAGTCATTAATTCGCTCTTTGAATTGTCAGATCCTGAGCTTTATTCTACCTTCCCTTTATACCGTCTGACTCCTCTAGGGTGTGTTTTCCAGCAAATTTCAGTGTACCAGAGCAAAGAAAAAATCTTAATCTTGCTGAGAAACCCAGAATTCAGACCTACAGCCAGCCTTCTCTGTAAGAAACAATAGTTACTAGGACTTGGTCTGACTTTTTGGACATTACTTTGGTTCCTGTGGCAAACAAGCTTCTAACATTAGCTTTTCCTTTGTGGCTAGGCAGGCAGAACTGAGGCAACAAGGGATGTTATAGGTGTGGGCTGATGCTGAGCATTCCTCTCATCAGCTGCAGTGTTTGGATGGCCATGCTCCACCAGCGAAAAGTTAGAAAATAGCATTTATGCTTTCTTAGCTCAAAAGATGTTCTGGTGTTAATGCTCTCACTCAAAGACAGATTTAACAAAAAAGAAAAAAAAAAAAAAGGAGTTTCCCTGGGAACAAGACCTTGTATAACCTCAGTGGAAGAGGATGGCAGGCTGAGGTCTCATGCACAGTTTTGCCTTTTGTACAGTTTCTGCAGAAATATAAGGCTCTGTGACCTGGACAGTCATCACGATCTTATCATGATAACAAAGTCTTTATGGTTTTTTGAGCCACATTTTGCACCACAAAAGATCCTTGGCATTGCACAAAGGTGACACAGGGCAGAACATAGCCCAGTAAGATGAAGTCTATGTGAACACTTGACTTTCCATCTTAAAGAGTTCATCCCCATGTGGTTGTGTAACTTTCCCTTTGTTTTTCCTTTTCTTTCCTAGTAAGGATAAGTTGCAAACCAAGCTCAATACTGTAGTTGCTTTATTCCAGCTAAAATAAATGCTCACAGTTAGAAACATGCAGTTTAAATTAAAGGCCATGGGCTGTTCTTTTTTTTACTGCACAGCAGTTGGCTACACAGGCATCAAAGTTGTCCTATGTCCTGGTGGAAGTGATCTGATTTTACGCTGTCTGGATCTCTGTGGGCCCCTCTCTCTGTTCAGAAAGTAGACAGCTCATCTACCATAATGTTCTTTATATTTTCATTCCTGTTGCCAAAAGTTTCCGTTAAAAGGTGATTTGCTGATGAGGCCAGCTTGCCTTTCATCTTGAGTATTTTCCTAGGCATCCTAAAATCAATAGTACTTGGTTAGAAAACTTGAACAGCTGGTCTTTTTAAAAGCATGTGAAAAAGGAGATATGAAGAAAACATTAAATATGTTTTATGGTGATATGATTTTGGATCTATATCTCCTATCTATATCACCTCTATTCCCAGCATGAACCTACAACAAAAATAAATAGCAGGCAACAAAGCTAGTAGTAATGCCAAAGCTTCAAAAAAAGTGGTTGCTTGTGAAAAAGCAGTTGAGTGAGTTGGATGAAATGGCAGTGTAATTATACGGTAGCAAGTCAAAGTTTGATAGCTTGGAGCTTATCTTAGCACAGCATGCCACTTTCCCCCCCAACCCTTGGTATGGCACATTTCTTTTTCAACACTTGGTTCCTAGTTGTTCATTTTTAAATAATCCTATCAAACCTTAAGTTTGTTATTCCTAACGATTTTGGAAGGAAATTCAGATAGCAATTAAAATGGCACAGAGCAAAACAGTTTAACCAAAATATCCCCAAAAGTAAAAATTTGGGTAGTTAAAGTGAACATTGTGAATTCCCAGCTCTGCAGGATTCTGTATTTTGTTAACTCTTCTTGGATTAGCTTTGGTTTTGCTGAGATAAAGGATAAGAGTGTACAAGACCCCTATGGAAAGAGTGCCTATGCCCTAACTGACCTGAAACTGAGGACTGCCTGTTACATGCAGGTGTATATGACACTAGTCCACTGTCACACAAGTTTCCATTATTTGGAAGATTGAGCAGAACAAAATGGCTTAAGCTTTAATATAGAAATTTTAAGTTACTAGTACGCTTTTAAATAGTTCAGTAAAAATTGCTTCCTTTAGTAGTCAAGGTCACTTATCTGATACCTGCTTCCTTCCCCCTCTGGGGATGCTTCCTGTTTTCCATGTCACTCCACACATCCCCCCATGTATTTCCATGCGCCTTTTCCTGTTGTCCTCTGATCTGCTGCAGCTGCTCCTCAGATGCTTCTCCACCAAGGAAAGGTTCTGAAGCCGAGCTGGCTCCTATACAGGGCCATGAGGACACACTTTGGACACCTACTCTCAGCCCTTGAGCAAGGAGGCAGCAGCACATGCATGCTGCTGCAAAGTAGCCTGCGTACCACTAACAGTGCACACCCCACTTTTGAAGTCCCTCTTGTGTCTTCACCTTGTCCCCTGTGCTGTTTGTATTGTGCAAGTGGCACAAGAAAAACAACAGGAAAATAAGATGTGTCAGGTCTGTGACAGTAAAAGCATGTCTGTGCTTTCATGTATGACTCAGTTACCCTCTCTGTGATGGCTATTGCTATGGAAATAAAATGCTGACTGATAATTGGGGGAAAATTATTTAAGGAAGGATCCTGCTTCTCACATGTGGAATTACATCATCAGGGAGTCAGTAGGGTTTGGCTGTAAAGCAGAAAGCCAGAGAGACAGTCTGTACACTACTGTCAAATATGCCCTAGTTCATGAGTATTTCCAGCCCTCCTTTCTACTGCTTTGCAATAGAAACATGACTATTTATTTCAGTTACCTGTGTTCCAACAACAGCAGGACTGAGGTGGAGTATTACAAAATACTTACTTGAAAGGGAAAAGTGCACGAGACATGATTATTTAGCCAATATTTTCTTACATGTTTTTTATTGAGCAATACATTTTGTTTCTCTTCCTTTTTGTTTTCCTACTGCAGGGGATGGATGTGGGCACACAGTGATGTATCAAGACAGTGGGACACTGGCATCCAAGAACTATCCTGGGACATACCCAAACTACACTCTTTGTGAAAAGAAAATCCAAGTGCCTCCAGGAAAACGCCTGATCTTGAAAATTGGAGACCTGGATATCGAGTCACAGAAATGCGAGTCCAGCTACCTTACCATCCAGAGCTCTTCAACATTGCATGGTATGTAAGAGACAAGGCTGTGGTTGATGCATGAACTGGTAAAAGTGTGAGTAAAAGGCAGCTTAGCAAAATGCAAGAAATGTCACTCCTCTCCTCCTCCTTTTTGTATTCAAGCATGTCGTTCTCTGTGTGGGAAGCCATTGTCCCACTGTGTGTAGTTCTGCCGAGGCTGAGAGTGCTGCCATGCTGTGTTGCAGAGGGGCTGCTGGGACTCTGGCACGGCAGTCCTGAGGGCTCTGCCTTCAGAGCTGCAGGGCTGGACCATCACCGTTTTGTACAGCAAGTCCGTAGATCTATATCAGCCCTATTCCCTTCTTGTATAGGGAACGAAATTCCTCACAAACTAGTCAAAGATGAGAAACTGAAGTCAATGATCCTGTGTGTCTCTATTCCTAGGCAGTCCATGGCTCAGAGAGGAGATAACCTTTACTATTGCTAGCTGTTAGCCACCTTACTAATGTACAGGCTTTAATACTTGCAGATATTAAATGCATTCAGCCAGACTGCACTCTTGTGAGAGATTTGCACAGGAAGATAAGCAAATAATCTGCTATAGCTGTGCACTTAAAACAAGCATAACGGCAACAGGATTCTCCCCAGGGAGAACCTGAGGCCTTCCTCAAAATGGTTTTCTGAACCAGTTGTCACTGAAACTTGATCTGCGCTTTCTAGAAGAGTCACACTGATTTTCAAGTCATGCTCCCTTTTTCAGAAGTTCAATTTAAATTCAAGGCTCCAAGGAGTTCTACAATGTAGAAATAAACTCCTGAATTGACAGTTCATAAAATTTTGCCTGCTGGGAGTGGGCTTTGTAGCCCTTCAGTCAGCTGAGGCTAAATGTGCTGTACTGGACTTGAAAAGCAGAATGGATTCAAGGGAAAAATGTGATGAAAATATGAGCTGCACAGAGCCTCTGCAGGTTTTCCACCTCACCACTTGGCTCAGAAAAGTATGTGGTTCTCCAAAGATGAGATCTCATAGGATATCTTGGTAGTAAGGAGGGTTGATTGCCTTTCATTTATCAGCATGATAGGCTTATCACTCATCTGGTAAGAGAAGATCAAGTGAGGTATTAAAGGCTTGCTCACAAACGAAGGTAAAGGTAATTATTGTTCCTGTGGGGGAGGTATTAGATTTTGAAACAACCTTCACTAAGAGTGGGCAGTGACATGCTGATATCTAAGCCTGCACAGAGCTTGATTTGAGGCATAAGGAACATCTCTGTTCATGTGTGCTGGGATTTTTTTAATGTCATTTATTTCTTTCTTCACTATGAGAGTGGTGAGGCGCTGGAAGAGGTTGCCCAGAGGTGTTGTGGGTGTACCAACTGTGGAAATGTTCAAGGCCAGGCTGGATGGGGATCTGACCAACCTAATCTGATGGAAGGTCCCTGCCCATGTCAGGGAGGGTTGGGATTAGATGCTCTTTAAGATCCCTTACAACCAAAGCCATTCTGTAGTTCTGTGATCCATTTCATAACTAAGTAATGAGTTGTGCTCACCTGAGGCAGTCTGCCTGTACTTGGCAGTAAGAAATAGGTGGTTAATAATGCATTAGCATATCTTTGAATAATTTTTATTGATACTGTCCTGACATTTCTAATCTAAGGATCTTCTCAGGGATAAATCAATATATTGTTTTTTAAAGTGAAAAATGAAGCTTGGATGTTGATTGAAATTCTGGCTCCTCACAGATCAGCCTGAAAGCATCTTCACATCATTTATCCTGCAGTTATTCAGCCTGTAAGCACAGAAGAGCTGTGTATTATGCAATCAAGTCCACATAATTAATTTTTTTAAAGTAAACCCACACCCATTTTCAGATCTGATTGGGAATGTCTGATGCATGTGGACTATAATTTACATTCTCAGTAATGAACTGCACAATTAGCAGATTTTGGTCATAGCTGACTAAACCAGTTTGATAGTTTAGGTAGACATACCATGCGTAATGGTTTTTGTGGTCTGCAGCTCACTGTAGACTTTCCTACCAGCACACCTACGGAGTCTCTATTCTACATTCAGGCAAATCCATGCAGAATGGATGTGGAAATAGTTCTGTAGGCATAAATTCGTGATGTTGCTTATGTTTTAAAAGACATGTGAATTCTTAGATGAGATTAGAACTTCTCTAAGTCATTTTTTTCAACAATCTTGATGTAGCTTTGGGTTTCAATATGCATTTATGCAAGCAAAAGAAGCCCTGTGAAAAAGCACTGCTACATTCATTCAGTCTGTTAAGTGTCCTTTTAGACAGCTGTCTCTGAACTCAGATCTCCTCTTTGCCCTTCCCTCTTCATGAACATCTACAGGCAGGTCAACATCTTCCCTCTGGCCAAGGAGATACTGACCTTAGCCATCAAAATTCTTTTCATGGGATGATGGAGAGTTGAAAATATTTTGCAAGCACTGAAAACATCTGAGCAATTAAAAACTAATCTTTGTGTGTTCTCTGTACTTGACCTGGGTTTAAAAAGGAAAACTCTAAAAGCAAAGTATGAAAGCTGGCAGTGTGAATACTGCTCATGTTTCGAATTAGGCTGAGCAGCCTTTGCTCTTTATTTAGGAGGTTTGCAATTACAAGACAATAAGGTCCAAAGGGAAATATGTTTTAAATATCATGTTGATCTCTTCAGCTGTACAGAAGACAACAGCATGGATGTCAGTATGAGTACAAACATCTGTTGAGGAGTATATCTGAAGCTTAGAATATTGGTCAGAGGCAAAATACCAGATTATGCGTACAAATATAAAATTAGTGCAAAGAAGGCTCCAGATGATAAAGTATTGTTTTCCTTTCAGATTTCTTCCAGTCTTTACATTTAACTGTGATTCATTCATCATTATGACCATCTGCAGGGATTCTTGCAATACAGCAAGAAGTAACTCAATTTGTCTTCAGGATATTTACGTTCCATGCAGTAAAAGGAAGCTGTTAAATACAAATTAATGGATTAATTGATTTATGTTACTTTTGTTAGTTGGTGACTACTTACATGCAAATTTTATTTAAGTTCAGGACATTCCTTGAATTCTGTAGACAGATAGAAGAGTACGATTCATTCCTAGAAAAGCATGTAGTGTTTTGTACGCTGATCTACTGAAGCCTTTCTGGGTCTCAACTAAGACACAAATGTGACACTACAGTTCTTCTCACCTTTGGTACTTCTCAGCTTTGATGGACCTGTGAAAGCAGCTATTGAATTTAGATTTCTCCAATATTGCAACTAAGAGATGATAATTAAATAATCTTAATGAAGCTCTAAAACTGGAGTCATACAGTGTCTGAACACTGTATCTCTGAGTTACTACTCTGCAAATTATTTTCTTTAGTATTCACTGGAGGAAGGAACCTGTAGCGAGCCTTTTCTTTCAAGCTGTTAGCTCTATATCCAGATGTAGATGTGAAAATATTAATCATCAGTCAGCAAAGGGAGTCTAACACCCGTTTTGGTGAAACTGAGTCACCTTTGTCTGACAAACATTTAAATATTAGCAGAGCTTTGCATGTGTTGTCTCTAGGAGAAATAAATAGATGATCATGTTCTGTTTCAAAGGCACAGTTTTTCACTGGATTAAAATATGCTGATTTTTGTCCCACAGAAAATTAATATGAACATAATCTCACAGTGCAGACAAGGTGCAGCCTTTACTGAAATGCTTTTCTTCTCAAGTTAATTGCATTATCTGAGCATATTAAAAATACTGAGCTCTGAAGTAGAGCTTCTGATTTTTTAATTAGTTAAAGGGATATGTGAAAACAAGATTAACCATGTCAGCCCTGTAGTTCTCAAGAACAAAATTTGCACTGCTTATGAAGGTGGATCATAAATGTTTTAAAAGTTCAACAGGAACTGCTTTTAGTCTGCTTCTTTTCATGTGTCTATCAGATTTCTGTACCTCTTTTGACCCCTTTTTCTTGATTTTTCTATCTCTTTCCCCATCTAATGGCTTAGTATTTTTTCCCTTAATTTTGTGAGATGATCATCAGTCTTGACTGGAGAGAAAGCCGAAAGCAGAGATAAGTGCCTACTTACTTCCTCATTCACTTGCAGTCAGTAGGAGGTTGATGTGTTCCTCTGGGGTGGATGTCACTGCTGAGTGACTAGTAATAATTTGGAGACTTAGTGCAGTTGACTTGTTCTTGCATAATTTACAGCTAGTAACTAACGTGAAATAGAGAATTTACTGAAAATGCTTTCTTCTCCCCACACCCCATCACTAAAGGTACAGAGTGCCTTCGGATGCCTCCTACCTGTCATTATGACTTGGAGGGATTCATCAAACCAGTCACTCCTTCTTATGTACTGAAATAAATATCTTGTTAGAATAAAGGGTGTGTCCAGGTTTCTTTTTCATCCCTCAAAGGAAACTTGTTATTACTGTATTGTTTCTGGTATTTCAGGAAACCCAGAGAAATGCCCAGACAAGTTCTTGCTGAAGATCAANNNCTGAGTGGTTGCAGTATCCTGAATTTTCAGCTTTGGAAGGATTGACGTAACAAAGAATGTCAGTGTTTTGTTTTACCAAATTGACCTTTTTTCCTGTTAGCTGCATACACCGTATTCTCTGTTTTTTGTTAAACTACAGTTCTTCACTCATGATTCCTAGTTGTTGCT
>WEIT01017856.1:42506-72418 GCA_013389985.1 Dryoscopus gambensis
TGATTAGGGGGAAAATGGGAATTTGAATTTTAAAAGGCCACTCTGCAAAGACCCAGCAAAATGGAGAGAGGTGCTGCTTAGCCAAACTCAGTATTATTAAGTAAATCAAATCAGAGGGGTGCTTTTAACACTGGTCATTTTAAATGATAAACACCAAAAAGGGTTGATTAACACCTTTTCCTAAAAACTAGACTGTACACATCTCTAGTTCTTTCAGGAAGTAAAAAACCTCCTAAGTCAAACTGGTGTCTGATCAGTTTCTCTAAGAACAGCAATATAGGGGTGAGATAATGCTTACACTTTTTCCTGAACCTTACCTCTCAGCACTTATTTCTATATTCCATAACGTGGACATAAACTCTGCTGGATCCCAGGCAAGTCTGAGGACCTGACGGTGTAGTGCTGATATGGTATTATCTGAATTATTGAGGAGAAATATACTGAAATGTTTTGCAAGGCTTCCTCAGTTTGCAACAAAAGAACAAGTGAATGTTTTGTAGTATTAATAAATTCCACCCCCCCCACACCTTATTTTTTTCTTACAAATCTTTGCAGAAAACTTATAAACTTTTGGAAAATATTCCTTCCTTGAGTATATACTCTTTCTTGCTTCAATATCCTTTAAGGAATTAATCCTAGGCTCCCTTTATTTTGATCTACCCGTGGGAATCTCTTGGTATACCAGAACTGCTCTTGGCAGAAGATAACCATAGCCTGGTAACATTTTTGATTTATTACTTGATAGTAGAAACTTGTCTTTAGATATTGAATGTTGATTTCTTAAGCTGATTGCTTCTGAATTTCTTGCTTTAGTTTGGATTAGACAGCTCCGTGTGTCTAGACTATTTTGTATTTTATTTTATTTTATTTTATTGGTTTTGCTCATGATGCATGATTTGTTTGTATAATTATCTGGAACGTATGTAGACTTGCTACTGGAGGAGACACTCATCCCTGATCCAGCTGATGTGTGGTTGAGTGAATCAGCCATCTAAATTATACTTCCAGAGTAGATAGGTCACTGCCAATTGCTTCGAGGGAGAAAGCCAAAGAACACTTGTGAGAAAATATGTAGAGACAGTCCTTGAGAGAAGAAAAGGACTGAAGCTTTCTCAGGTGTTTTATTTTGAAGACGTGCAATGCTCCCTGTCTTCCCCCTCCTGCTGCCTCTCTCTCAACAAAAGATCTAAGTTAGCACTTTACTTCTCCCACTGCAACCTGACACAAAAGACCTTCTCAAATAAATCACTGGTGCAGTTGTCTGGTATGACACAGTGTCAGATGCTGTCTTTTTGATAAGTTCATTTCCTAAGCAATTTGTTTAACCCTTTTTATAGACATTGTTTTCTCTGACTAAGTCGTGAGTCATTTTTCAACACATGAGTACTCCAGGGAAATGTCACACTCGTCACTTGTTTCTCTGCCTGCCTGGCTTCACCATATGATTTTTATAAGCCAAAAGGACAAAAGTTCCTCCTTTTGTTTGTCCCATTCTGCTGACAGCTGGCTGTCGCTGGCTCTGATTGGGCTACTCTATAGGCTGACCTTATAGTTATTATAAGGCAAATTCCCTAACCCAGAGTATCAAGCAAAATGAAGAAGCTTTTAGGAGCCTGTTACGATGGGTATCACTCATCAAATTTGTGTCATGATGTGAATGTAATTTCTTGTGTCTCAGAAGTCAGTTCCAAGTTGCACTAAAGTAGCCACCACCACCAAGATGAAGTTGTCTAGGAAAAATCAAAGTGATCATTTTTCATCCCAAATACTTGCTTCAGGACACAAAAGCTGTCATTCACCTCAACAGAACAGATGGGCTGAGGGCTTGTAAAGGATCGTTTGGGTTTTTGTTTCCTTTGGGGGAAAAACTCTGTTTGCCATCTTACAAAAACCTCTTCTTTGCAGTTTTTATTATAAACAGACTCATAAATTTGAACAAGTATATCCAAACTGCTTTGAATTTTCTGTATTATCTGTGCCTGAGGGCAGCTAGGGACAAGTGTTTGCACCCAGGTAGGGTGACAGAAGGCAAGCGCAAAGACTGTGGCACTCTCAAAGGAACACTCCCCTCGGGAACTGACTTTCTGAGGAAGCAAATGTAATTACTAGGAGTCCTGGGCATGCCTGCTGTCACAAGAAAGGCGTGTCCCAAAGACTGTTCCAAGATACTGCAGTTGGTAGCTATAAAACCCTTATCTAATTCACTGTAAGAACAAGGCTGTTGTCTCCCTGTCCTGCTCCCTTCATCTTCCCCTTTCTCTCCCTCTCTTTTTTTGTTTAAAACTCTAGAGATTTAAACTGCATACTTCCGTGGTGTAATGGTGTTTTTAAATGGAAAAAGTTTAAGAAATGTTCTAAGGGAAGCACTGCTGCCTTGTAGTGCAATTTGGCTTGTGGCATGCAGGTCCTTGAAAACCAGGTGCTCAGTTTCTGATCTTCCCGACTGGCTGCTGTGCCACAATGGCATGAGCTGTGTGTGTTTGGAGGGTTTATCTCAGGGACCCTGCCTAGATCCCTTGGATTGCTTTTGAATGTAGTGTCATTTTCTCTAATGTGTGTTACTGCTAGCTGTAAGCATGCTGCACTTCAAAGGTTAAAGGGCATTAATCTTTCTCTTAAGGCTTATGAGATGAGAAACGTGGATGCGGAATTGCTGCCATGGAGAGACAATTGGATCCCGGCCATTCCTTGTCAGGGTAACTTTAGAACTCATACCCATAAAGGACTGAAGCCAAAACCCTTTTGTCAACGTTTGGATTGGTACTGAAAGAGAATGAGTGTATTATGAAATTCTTTGCTAATTATGAGAATATTCCAGCCTAATTATGTCATCTAAACTTTTGAAATCTTCTTTGTTCTGTCTATAGGGCCGTACTGTGGTAACGTGATGCCTGTCCCCAAAGAAATCATTCTAGATAGCAATGAGGCAACTATTCACTTTGAGAGTGGATCCCACGTGTCAGGACGAGGCTTTCTGTTGTCCTATGCTAGCAGTGATCATCCAGGTAAGGTGAAATCCAAACGTAGTAGAAGATTAGTGGCATAATCTCCCCTATTTAATCATCATCTCTACACACATAAGGCTTTAGCCTAAATGTTTGTTCCTAAATATTTCCAGATTAGCATGAGCCACAGTATTTTTAATAGCATGTGTGCAAGAAACAGTTGTAACATTAACCTGATAAAATAGCTGCTGAAATCCTACCTAGACCATTTGCAAAACAGGCCCAGTGGAGGGGAAAATAGTGCCTTCTCCTTGAAGCTCCACTGTGTTTTGAGCTCCAGCATCCACCACACTGTGAGAGAATGGAGGGGTAGGAGAGATTAAAGGTTTCATTCCCACATTTAATGTTCTGGAGGTCTGTTCAGCTTTTAAGAAGGTATAAAGCATAAGAAGAGTAGAAGAGAGAGTTGAAAAGAAAGAGAGAAAACCATAGCTGTTGCTTCCAGTCTAATAAAAGACTCAGAGAGGTCTTAAAATGTAATTTCATGTTCTGCCAAATATTTGTCTGTATTTTTACATCCTACAATGGGAATTGACATTTGCAAACTTTTCACAGATCTAATCACCTGTTTGGAACGAGCAAACCACTACACAAAGGCTGAATTCAGGTAAAGAGGGTTTGCAGCTCTGCATTCTGGTTTGCTCTGCTGTATCTGTCAACTGGTTCAATTGTTAAAAAATGTTAAACTTTCTTGTTTTTCTGGAGAAGTGAATTTTTTTGAGTTCCAATGCTGTAATGGTCTAACACCTGGTTGTGAGAAGCAGTAGTGCAGAATGGAAGTCTGCGGCCCAGAAAAATGATGGAATGGAGTTGCAGAGCTCTCAGCAATTCTCATTAACAGCATACATATACATGGTATATGTAAAAAGAGTTTCCACTTTGAAATTCAAAGTAGCCTCACATTCCAGTGCTTCCTCTGGGAGCAGATCACGTCCCAGCTGATACAAGATTATTTGAGGACAAGCTATAATTTCTCGGTTCCTTGAACTTTGTGATAGGTTTGAAATGGTAGTAAATTGTGCTCTTCTGGCTGCTGTCTGGATGTGCATATAGGCTTCTTATCTTACTCTGAAAACTTGTGGTAGCATTTCTAGAACAAGAGAATCAAACAGAAATAAATGCCCTTGCAAAACTGCTTTTCTGGTTCTCTGTGTGCTACTGTGTTCAGCCCACCTATGAACTCAGGGGCCCATTTATTTAGCTCCTAGACTCACTAACAGAGCATCAGCCAGAAATTACTGCTAAAATATTTATTGGTTTGAGAGCATTTCTTTCATAGGAGTTTGTGTGTATTGTCACTGCAGTTCATGTCTTAAACAAGCCTTTCTTCTCTCACTACAGCAGATACTGTCCTGCTGGCTGCAGAGACATAGCAGGTGACATTTCTGGGAATGTTGGAGAAGGATACAGAGATGTAAGTATACAGGATAATGAGGGGCAATTTACAAAGACAAAAGAAAAAAGACTAGAACAACCTGGTTTCAACTTTTGCTGCTTGACTTTTGTCAGTAATTCTTCTGGGCTGTTTTGCTATACCTTTTATTATCAGTTTATAAGTAAGTTATCAGAACATAAGCACACAGAGACGCTTTTCAAACAGACAAATCAATTGTGTGAGAACAAAGTCCACTGACTGTCAAATATACGTACTGACTTGTGGTTTCTGGCTTTCTGGAAAAAGTCTGCCTAGTGTTTGTCCTTCTTGAGGCAGTGTTCATCCATGTACAAAATATTTCTATGATTTTAGCTTTTACTTGTTTGATGTCCACATGTGAAAAAAATATATTTCAGTAACACGTGGGTTTTCTTTAGGATTATGCCTACACTATCCTCGCATCTGCACTAAGATGAAATAAATATTACACATTGCCTAATCACATCCCACCGATAAGTACTAACCTTTTGAGTTGTTTTAACTTCTTGTTCTTTTAACTCAAAACTTCGAAGTGGTTGCATTTACCCACAGCTCATATCACTCAGAGCTCTGTCCTCTCTGTGCCCCTTGCCCTGGACTCTTCTGTCACGCCTGTGAAATCTGTACCTCTCTTGCAGAGGAGTAAGCCTAATCATACCACTGAAGAAAAATCCCACCCTATCACAGTTGCTGAGTTCCCAAAAAGTTACTGCTCACGTTTAACCTGTTCATCCAGTTATTCAAGCATGCTGGCTCCAGCCTGGAGAGTGGCAGAGCTGAAGAAACAAAGAAATGCCACGTTACATTCTTGTTAGCTGGAGTTATTCTGCCCTTGGTTCCAATGATTAGGGCAGAAAAGCAGCACATGGCATGACCTCATGCAGATTTTATCTGCACTGAGGAATTTGCAAAAGAAATTTTCCCTGCACCATTAGGGAGGATTTTCTGATGGGAAGAACCTGCAGGGCTCCCCTGGAGATGTGCTGCCTTTGTGCTTCCACTCTCCCCACCCCTCCCGGGAGGGGACAGCCCGGCACCCCAGCTTGTCCAGTAGCACAGCCCAAACCGGGCCAGTGTGAACCTGACCAACCTGTGCCTGCAGCCCCTAGGAAAGTCTCCTTTGTACCTTTCTCTGTCCCTTCCCTGCCTTGCCCTAGCCCAGTGGTGTGTTATTGCCACCTAGTTGGCACACAAGTTGTCCTGCCTGTATTTTTCAGCACTATCCCACCTGAGACACTGGGAAATAGGGAGCACTTAAAACCCAGCAGCAGCTAGGCAACACATAGACAGATCCCCTAATGTACACCATGGCTCAAATCCTAAGGTGCAGTGATAGATAGGTCTGCCTTCAGGCAAGAACTCCATGGAATTATTAATTTATCTTCCCAAGGAAGTGTTGCCTTGCGTTTGACTTCTTTCCTGGGGAGTGACAATCTTAAAACATCTTCTCAGAAGCAGATTATTTGTTTTTTCATTTGAAAAGAAAAATGACTTCGGGAAACGTATATTTTTCAAAGATTACTGCTCTTTCTCCCTCCCCTGCCTCTTACTCCTCTTGAGCTTTTGCTGGATTTCATGAGCTGTAACACCTGTATACCGGTGGCTTGGAAGGGAAAGCATCAGCAGTTTGTCAGATTGGTTTCCTGAGCCTCGGCTCCTGCCTTTCAGACCTCGCTGCTGTGCAAATCTGCGATCCATGCCGGCGTGGTGGCGGACGAGCTGGGCGGCCAGATCAGCGTCACCCAGCACAAAGGCATCAGCCGCTACGAGGGCGTCGTCGCCAACGGCGTCCCCTCGCTAGAGTGAGTACCACGGGTGGGGCTGGCACCAGGACACACCCTGGGACACAGGGCACTGCCCACACCAGCACAAGCAGGCAGGGACACCATTTGGGGGAGCAAAAGATGGTAGGTGTGGGTCTAGGGCTTTATTAAAATGGTGTTGGCATTGGAGATAGGAAGATGTTCCAAGTTTTCAGTGGCTCTATACCATGTAGGGTGGTATTTTTTTTTCCTTCTGTTCCCTCCAAAACATATTTGCAAATTACTTTGTTAGCAGATACATGAGAGTACGATGTTCTGCAACAAACAGCTTTAATCGATGTGCTAATTAATCATGATCAATTCATGTTGAAGTTTAAAAAAAGCTAGGAAAAACGAGTAAGTAAAAAGTGCCATTGAGCCATAGGGGATTTAATGAACAACTTCTTAAACATTGTGCTCTTGACATGTTCAGAGTTTTTCTCTTTTAGAATATTTATAGCAAGGGTATTATATTTACTGCTTATCTTCTGACTTTTAATTGTACTGTTGTTGAAGTAGAAATAAATCCTCTAATCTCTATCCAGCACAGTAAGCCCTTCCAGCAACTGCTTCTGTCATTCCTGTTGGTTTATAGTTTTTAATTTTCAAATGTTATCTGGATTTTACACGAGGCCCTTTTTTTTTTCTTTTATAAGAAGGGAAATTTCCATCCCATAGCCAATGAGAGCTAAGGCAATATGTATTTTTTATACCTTTTTCCTGTTTTCTCCATGTTTTCTCACACCCTCCTGACAAATTTACAATCATGGTTTCATTCATGAAAAAAAAAAGGCATTCATGTGCTCTGTTGCTGTGCTTAAACTTCAGCACAGACTGAAATGCTTTAGATACAATGCCACTGGAGTGTACAAAGCTGGGTAGTGTGTAGATCATAGCCAAAGAACTGTACAGCCTAAATATTTTCTATTTTTCTTGAAAGTTAATTGCCAAAGAAAATTAATATAAACTTGTCTTAAAGCAAAGCAGGACTGAGAACTCTGCTCAGGCACCAAGCTCCTCCATAAAACAAATAATACAAGTTCTTTCCATCACATGTGCCAGCTTAGTGAAACCCTAAATTAAATATTTTGTACCTTATCTAAAGATGTTACAGAACCATTCACATACATTCGTATGCTTGTGACCCTTGAGAATCCCAGTGGAGTAACTCGGAGAGTAGCACATAAAATTTTAAAATGAAAGGGAGTTGTGATTCCCATTTGTATTTTTTTTCAGAGTACAGGAACTAGTGGGCAAAGAAGGAGGTGTGTAAGCCTGCAAGTGTACACATGCTGGGGGATTTAGCCCATTTAATGTGAGGTGCCCTGAGAGAGCACCCTAAGGAGGAGCAGAGCCCCTGTAGCTCTCCTGCCTATAGGGGCAGACAGAGGCACTCCTCGAGCATGATGTGCACCTCCAAGGGACGGAATTGCCCTGAGGAGACAACCTTGCTTTCTACAGGCTGTACAGGAAGCCACAGGCTCACACTGGGCTGAATGCCCACAAACTAGATGGCACAGACTTGGAGAAAAATGGGAATGTCAGCACAGCACTTCCCAGGATGCTTCTGCCACACCTGGCAGCTGGGACATTCTCTAGAACAGATGAACTGTTGGTGTGAGCTCAGGAGAGGGAAATTGGAGTATGTAGGGAAATGCTTTTATTTCAAAACATTAAAAAGCAATCCTAGAAACAGTAGGCCTGTTTACTAGGAAAATGAACCAATGCATTTTGTGCTTTAAAAAAGCTTTTATAAGAGCTATCTACAAAGCTGCATGGCTTCCCTGTTCTGCGGTACCTACACACTGAAAGAAAATCCTGCAGATGAGCCAGTGCCTGCTGAAAGAAAATCCTGCAGATGAGCCAGTGCCCGCAAGAAAAAATTGGTGCTTGAGCAGCAGTGCCTTAAGAGCTTTTTAGATGCCCTTAAATAAGAGCTTGCTCAAGCTTTTAAAATCTCATTTATAGTGGATTTCAGTATTAAAGATTTAAATTATTTAGTTACTTGAGCCGAAATTGACCTCATCAAAAGCTACTGCTGGCGTGCATCGAGCTGTTAAGTGTCTGTGTTGTTAACGTGGAGTTATGTCTCGCTCGCCCACCACCCTGCAAGAGCTGACCTTGGCCTCGCCACTCCATTTTTCAGTGTGCTTGTTACGCTCCAGCATCTGCAAGGTTTTCATTTCCCATGATCCATGTGCGGACCCACACCCACAGATGCTGTAATGAAGACTGAGTGGCTGGATTTTTTTGGGCAGTTCTGATACCCTAGTGCAAATACACAGGATGTTGTAACATGGCCTGGCCTGTGACTATATATCTGCACACGTGGAATCATTTGCCTTTGAAAATGCAACAGACTGCGTACTTGTTAATAGTGAAAGATGAGATTCGGGGTTAACCTGCACTACTTAGGAAGAACTTGCTTGAGACCAGCTCTGGGGGCAAAAAAAAAACGGTGGGATCCCGAAGGTTGTCAGGAAAATGAGGAGCATGGAGCGATACCCTCCCTTAAAGGACAAAGTGGAACCTGTGTGACAAATTCCAGCAGTCACATTAGGAAACTGATGAATTACCACTTACTGAATTGGCTTGTTCTCTTTAGTGAATTACAGCAGAAATTTATCAGCTTGATTTCATAGCTTCATAGACCTTAGAAATGGTAACCTCCTCTATTTGCTAAATTTGCAGCCCTCTATTTGAAAGGGTTCTAGGTGACTTTTTTTCATTAGAAGTATTCAAGGAGCACTGTGATTGCTATTTTGGGTAGGTTTTACTGATTACATAGGTATTTATTTTCTTCTTTTCTCCTGAAATGGATTGCTTTGCATTCACTAAGAAATCAAAAACTGTTTTGGCTGTGATGTCAAGCTGGTTTGAAGTGAGCAGAGTGCATCTGATCGCCCCTGAGGATTGCCTGTGGGGAAGATGTGGGAGGGAGGGCTGGTGTTTCCCCTTCTAGCTACTCAGCCGCCTACATGCCCAAATAAATCAGCTCCCACCCAGAGCTCTGAAGGGCTTCATTTGCCTGTAGTCATTAGTTTTCCCTCAGTGACAAAAAAAGGCAGTGTTTTTATTGACCTTGACATGGGACTACTTTCCTGTTCCCCGTTTGCAGTGCTCTCAAAACATATAGCCCTACATACCATGCTAAGGCCACAGACAGTACCTCAGGGGAAATTTTCCTGGCCAACAACAAAGAAAGGACAGCCTGAAAGGGAACAGTCTCCATGCTTAGTGCAGAAGTTGTTTTACTGCTTAGTCACGCTGGCCAAGGCTTTTCAAAAGGGGCCAGTGATGCATGGAGCTAATCGAAGTGACAGTGAAGGGGGCAGATTTTCAAGAAATCCAAACTAATTTCATGTTAAATCCCTGGCTTTTCTTTTTATTAAGCAGCCAGTTGGAGTCATTGCTTCTGGAATGAAACCTCAGGGGCATCTCCTTGGGAATTAGAAAGCGGCTCCCTGAGAGGCCAAGGAAAACTCAGCTTTCCCTTAGAGTGGTGATTTTATCTTGTCCTGCATTGTGCAGGGCTGTGTGGAGTGGCCCAAGAAATGGCTTTTCCCCTGAAGCAAAACAGTCCGTGTCAGAAGGAGGAAGAAAAAGGGAGCCATAGATGTGGTTAATGGAGCATAAAGAACCATTCCTGATGGGAGATGTTGGCTGTGGTTATAACAGAACTTGTTCCCACCCAGATTAAAACAAGGAGTAGTTTTCATCCTATGACACACCTGTAGCCCAAGTAGGAATGGCCAGAGCTGGTGTGGTTTAGTCTCCATCAAGTGTAACTCTTACACATGCAGCAGGAGTAACAAGGTGATGCAACGGAGAGTCACTTTAAAGCTTTAAAAAATGCTCAAAACCACTAAAAAGTTACTTGAATTCAGTCACAGTAAGAGATGCACTTGAGTGCTCTTACGGGGGTCAGTAACCAGCCAGCAGAGAAAATGGCTGTCTGGCCAGAGATATTTTACTGGAAAAACAGTGATTCTGAAGCTGTACCTCAGCACTCCTGTGACCACCTCATGAAAGGCTGAACTATCTTTTTCTTTTCTTACAGTGGTTCTCTGTCAGATAAGCGGTTTACATTTACTTCGAATGGTAAGAATAATTGCTTTGTTTTTAGCTATTTAATCTTTTCTGTAAAAGTTTTAAAAAATAATCAGGAGAATGTCAGGCTGTGTCTAGGAAGGATATTTTAGGACAGCAGTTTTTTAAAACTGGCAAGTGAATAAAAAAATTGAAGGGATGTGAAGTGAGCTAGAAAAAAACACAGAATATGTGCGGTCATACGCACATAGACAAGAAACAGAAATAGTATTCTGCTGTTACATTTCTGGTGCCAGCATATGAAAAATGACAATCAGATAATCCCGTTTTTATGTACTTTAGGCCACAGAAAATGAAAACAGTTTCTCCTCAGACATTTATAATTTCCATCTTCATCATACAAGCAGAGAAAGAAAACATAGGAGAAATGAAAATATATTTATATTGCACTGATACAGAAGGAGTTTTTGTTTATGGCTTTCCAAAATGCAAAATCCTCTTTTAATCTGTCAAGCCATTCATTTGCATAAAACACAGCAAAAGGGGGGGTGAGTTCGCACTCGTTCATTTGAATTATATTCCACTCATTTAAGATAAAATCATTTGCTATTCCACTGAAAACTGTAGAGCACGTATAGGTCTTTGAATCTGCCAAGGAATTATTTTTAACTTCATTGAACCATATTCCACTGGCCTGTTTTCTCTGAAGAACCTTGATGTGCAGAAATTTTGTGGGTTCTTTAGTGGAGTTTGTAATACTTACCCGCAGATATTATCTTCATGATATCATATCTTGGCAGCAGTATCAAGGAGCTTCTCTAATGAGTAACTTTCTTAGCCCTAATTGCAGGTGGGAATCATGAAATATTTACAGTGAAATATTCCTTTCAGTACAGTGCCTTCATCTGTGAAATGTTTTGTACAGCAGAATTAGTTAATGCCAATCTCAAAACATAAATATTATGTTTCAGAAGGAAAAATTTAAAAATAAAATATGTCTTCACAGGAATGAGACAAAAGTGCAGAGATTAAAAAACTAAATGGCAAAAATAGCAGATGTAGTCAGAAGGTGTCATGTATGTAGGAGTGAGACTGGTAAAGGATTGGGACTGCAGCACTCTGGTTCTGGATCATACACTACAAATTGACTGGTAAACACCACAGCTAATGGAGAGCATCAGGCTAGCACTAGATTCAGCAATGTCTGACTTTGCTGTTGTGGGTGGTCTTCAAATGTTGCTAGCCTAATATAAAAATATCCTGTGAAAATGCAAAATAACTCCTTCTGCCTGTCTGTGTGGGGACTCCTAGGCTGCAACAAATCTCTCAGTCTGGAAGAGGGATTCCTCTCCAAGAGCCAGGTTACTGCATCTTCCTACTGGGAGGAGACCAATGAGTTTGGGCAACTACTCCTGTGGTCCCCCGAGAAGGCTTGGCTTCAAGTCCCAGGATGGTCTTGGGCCTCTAACCACAGCAGCAACCGTGAATGGCTGGAGATAGACCTAGGGGAGAAGAAGAGAATAACAGGTAAGTCACTCTCTGGTTATTAGAAACCGGTGTTTCAGCTGGAGAAGAACCTGAATGCAGCTGAAAAGCTGATAGTGCACTAATGCAATATTTCTTTTGTTAAACATAATTAAATGTTCTGGGCTCATGCATATTATTTTCATATTTAAAACATCATGGTTATTTACAAGACTTGTCTTCCCATGGGGATATAGGATTGAACTCAACTGTCATGCATATCTAATCTGTAAACATGCTGATAGAACAAAATACACCGGGATCAGTAGAGTCTAGATGGATGATGTGGAATCAATAAGAAACATGAAAGTCACAGCCTTTAAAACAAGGCCTAGGTGAAAGAAATTCTTGTTTTCATCTCCTGGTTTAGTCGTAAAAATGTAAATTACAGTTACTGCTAAAGATGTAAAGATGGCCAATACAGACCATAATATCAAAAAGCAATTATCATTTCAGAGTCACAGAATCACAAAGTAAACTGGAAAGGCGCCGCAGTGATCATGTGGTCCAACCTCCCTGCTCAAGCAGGGTCATCCTAGAGCACATGGCACAGGATGGTGCTCAGACTGTTCTTGAATATCTCCGGTGAGGGAGACTCCACAGCCTCTCTGGGCAACCTGTTCTAGTGCTCAGTCACCTGCACAGTAAAGAAGTTCTTCCTCACATTCATGTGGAACTTCCTGTGCAGCAGTTTCTGCCCAGTGACTCTGGTCCCATTGCTTGGCACCACCCAGCAGAGCCTGGCTCCATCCTCTTGGCACCCCCTTCAGATACTGATGGGCATTGATGATGTCCCCTCTCAGTCATATCTCCCCAAGGCCCAGCTCCCTCAGCCTTTTGTGCTCTGTTAAAAATATCCATTGCTCTAAATTCACAATTTAAAATGGATTTCCATTCTTCACCCAACTTTTAAACTCAATTTCAACACAGTTTGAAAAATAAACTAACACCTTGAAGACCAAGTTTTCCCAATTGTTTTGGCCTCTGTGCTTGCATTTGAAAATGTTCCCTTAAAACAGTCACATAGCAAATGAAAATGTTTCTTGCATTTTTTTGAAAGGTATTAAGACCACTGGTTCTGGATCCATGAATTTCAACTTTTATGTGAAGACATTTACGATGAATTATAAAAATAACAACTCAAAATGGAGAACTTACAAAGGGATTCTGAGCAATGAAGAAAAGGTAAGGGAAAGTGGGAAGTGTAGAAAACCACAAAATAATAATGCATAGGCTGTCTTGACATTGAAGGGAAGGCTTTCACTGTCAAGAAAGATTAGGATCTTCAAACTTGTCTAGACTTGGGCTAAGTGTAACTTATGGCTACAGAGTAGATAGTGAGCTTGTCGAAGCAATGAAGTTATCCAGGGATTGGTGAAGCTGTGGGACACACACAGGGAGGCATGTGTCTGTCTGCACCCTTCTTTTAAAAAAGTGGTGTAATTGGAGCTGAACAGCAGCTGTTGGGGCAAGTCCTCAGCTCAGCTCAGTGTTTGCCTGTGCCAAGGATGCTGTTGGTACGGCACCAGCGAAGCTGAGGGTCAGCTCCAAATGCATGGGGATGGCCAATCCACCTCCCCCTGCCAAATGAAACAACCCGTCAGGTGAAGGGCAGGGCTGCTGGTGGAGTTTGTCTGATAACATTTTCCCCTGAAAACCTCATGTTACCTTTCAAAGAAAAGAAATCCCAAAAGCCTTCCTCCCTGGCCCTACAGTGTTCAGTCAGACCTTCACTCATCACTCCTGAGGGAGCCCAGCTTGCCTCAGGAGAGGGCTCTACCTGGTCCTCAGGGCTAATGGAAGTTTTTAAAACTTGGTAGAGCTGAAGAGAGATTTCCTGCTAGCTCTGATTTTCTTGGTTTGCGTGGCAAGGAATTTCACTGCCCAACATTAATGGGGTTAATATTTTTTTAAATGTTAAGCTGAGGGGATGCTGGCACAAAGAGTGACAAATCAGGCTAGTAGTGGCTGAACTGCAAAGGCTAGCTATTTAAAATGTGCAGGCTTGCAGTTTCCCACAGTGACTTGTTACATACAAATATCCTTTGAAAGTATTATATATGGTCTTAGTTTCAGCCAAGGTGCATGACAGAACCTGTCTCATCAGAACCCTATGTGGCCTGGCATTTTATCTAAGATACGCTGAGCTCACTTCTCTATCTTATCAGGCTTTTAAGTTTTCCTAGGTCATGATGAAGCATCTCCAAGAACTAATATTGCAAGGACTACTGTTCTGCACAAGGGGCTGAGCTGATTCTGGGAAATACTGTATAAGTGCGGGAACAACTGCATAGCTAATAGTCACTCTTCAAGCTTGATATAGAAAACTGACCATTTTACTAAAATGCCTAGAAATAGTTCACATCAGTTTTTTTCTTTTTATGTTTCTATCCTGTATTTCCAAGAAAGGGTGCTGCAGTGCTCTTAAATAAAAAATGAGAGCATTATACCAGCATACATTAACTAGAAATTACACAGTATTGAAACGGTGATAATCTTTCTCCTCCAAGCTAACAGAAAAATGTGATCATCTGGCACAACTAAAAAGATTATTTCTTTCCAGAACTCTCAATTCCTAAAATCTTGTGGCTGAATCCCAGGTTACCAATGTATTAGTTTTAGGATAATGAAAATCTTTGAAGGTGGGTATCAGGAGCACTTTGAAGAAAGAGACTTTTAAAACAGAGCAAACAACGTGTGCACATTTCGTTGCAGGTATTCCAAGGCAACTCCAACTCTGTTGACATAGTGCGCAATAACTTCATCCCTCCAATAGTGGCCCGTTATGTGCGGATTATCCCTCAAACCTGGAACCAAAGAATAGCACTGAAGCTGGAGCTGATGGGCTGTCGAATAATGCCAGGTATGGGGTAAGCAGTGCGTGGTGCCTCTAAAGCCCACTGTGCTGCCCCAGTGCCACTGATGGCCCCTTCTCTCTTGCAGCTAACAGTTCATTTACGCATTCAATGTGGCAGAAACCAAGTCAGAGCACAGAAACATCCCTTGGAAAAGAGGACAGGACTGTTACAGAGCCCATTCCATCCGAAGAAACGAACTTGGGTAATGCTACCTAGTGCTGCATTTTCTCTAGGATGCATCATGTCTTTAGCCCAGTCTGAGTGAACTTTAAACTTTCTCACGAATCTAAACTTTTATTTTCCCTTCAGATTTTATTAATGACAGAGAGAAGAGGGAGGTGCAATAGGTTCTTTTTGTCTTAAGGCACAAAAAGAGATTGAAAGCCTTAATTTTCCTTGATGTGTTAAACATTGGGCTTTGGTTTCCCTGTCATATTGGTTGATTTGCCATGCTTGGTGGGTGGCTCAAGGGAATACAGTGAGCACTCAGCAGCAATTTTTGGGAGAGTTCTTCCTCCCTCTTTTCCTGTATTTTGTAATTTTTTTAGTATGTGAAGTAGTCATCTCACAAAAGTGTTATCTTCTTTCCACGCAACCATGACTCCTTCCAGAGCGAGTTCCCAGCTGAAAGCAGCATATAGTAGTGCCTGGAAGAGTGTAATTAAACACTCTTCCATAATGCCTGTGTTAATGGGGGCTCAGACAACCTTAATTTGTGTAATTCTCCCTGAATTTGCAGTCTCCATCCTTTAGTGTTGTGGAGCTAACTTCTTAGGCCTTAAAAAGCAAACAAACAAAATTTGGTGCTTATACTGGCTGTTTGGTGGGCTCATAGCCAGGCAGGAATTGCCAGACCCGCTGTATCAAATGCTACTACCCATTAGGTAGCTGATAGTTGTAGAAATGCCTCTGTGAGGAAACTGGTTGTAAGAAGCAATCACTGGAAGAAAAAAAAATTCTGAAACTGCTTGCCAAGAGCAAGCAAGCTCAATTCATCTGTGCAGCAGTATGAGTAAACCATATCCATGTTCACTGAAAATGAAATCTACTGAGATTTCATCTGCTAAATTGCAAACACTGTGGATGCTTCTACTGCCTTATTCTCACAGCTGGCAAGTGTCTGTAGAAACAGGGAAAGGCACACGCCTGACACAAGAGCCACCCCACTGCTAATTTTCAAATCCCTGCTCTAAAGCATGTTGTGTTAAAATTTAACAGTGGCTAAACAGGTTTTTCCCTAGATTCCCTCATGGAAATCTTTGAACTATTTTGACTAAAATGTTTCAGCCGGTTCAGCATGAGCCAGATACTTGGCATGTAAAATTGCAGTCTCCCGTGGCAGATTTGTAAGCAACTGCAGAGTGTGTATCAGTGGCTTTTTAAGTTATCTAGTGTGTAATAAAAAAGAACTGCTCTTTTTTAAGGATGCATATAGATGCCAAGTCAAGTGTCACCCTTGAGAAAGTATATTGAGCTCTTTTGTTTCAACATTGTTCCACATAGGTACGTGGCTGAGGAGTGGTCTTTTAGTTTCATAGTTGTATATTTTCATGCTCTCTTCAAGAAGCATTCCTGCAACATTATCTACCTTTTGCTGTAGTAAAAATTATCAGCTTCAGAGTAATTTACCTTTTAAATTTGTATCCCTTTTTTTCCCTCGTGCAGGTTTAAAGCTTACAGCTATAATTGTCCCCATCCTCATCGTGCTGTGTCTGTTCTTGTTCTCTGGAATTTGTATCTGCGCAGCCCTACGCAAGTAAGATACTGGTTTTTGCCAAAGGAGGCATTTGTGGGTACCTAGCTAGCACGTCCAAGTCTCTGCCCTCTTTCCAGAGCCTCCTTACCAGGGAGCTGGGAATTGATCCTGTTTGTCAGTCTTTCTTTTAAGTAGAACTCATGTTGTGTGTCTGTAATTTGTATTTCTTACTGTATGCCTCCCCTGGTCAGAGAAAAATGAAGGTAAATCTGGTCAGAACTGTGCACCCAGTCCAGTGTAACCAGCTGTTCTCTTCACCCTACATATACCCACAAACACTGAGGTGTAAAGCAGTCGAAGACAGGATACTTTCCACACCAAAGCCAAATAAGAAATTCAGTGAAGGGAAGATTTGAGTTATCTATCTGGATCATTTTCTTTTACTTCCCTCCTGTTGTGTTTCTGCTTCCCAGTCCCTTAAGTTAGAGCACTTAACCTAGAAGGCTGAAAACAGAGCTGGGCTCTAAGGAGTTGCACACATCCACTGGTGTAAGCAGCTAAAACGAAGCTGTTTCATCTCACAAGTCTGAGTACTGGAAGGAGCACTGCTGACTGTGCTTCCTGCTAGATGCCCATTCCTATGAACCTGCACTTGCATGTTGAGCCAGGAAATGCTTCTATCAGCAGCTGGAAATTTGGAAGTATAAGCAATGCTCTGGTGATGCTGCTTCATCACCAGTGATACTCAGCTCTGCCCTGGTTTCCCGGTAAATCTATAAAATAGCCAAAGAATTCAGAAGAGCAGACCCAAACATAGCCTGGAGTGACACATATAGACATAGACACATCAAACTGATGAGTGCCAGCCCCAGAAATCTGAACACCAGCACTCACATCTTGCACATAGATGGAGAAAAAGAAAATGTCAAAGTGCTGGTTTGCATGCCTGACGTTCTAGTAAACAGCAGCCTCCAGGAACTTGAAGTGAAGCCTTGTCCTCAGCCATTAAATAAAAAGGCTCTGCTGGAGCTAAGGCATGAAGCTGAAATGCTGTAAGTATTGATGTTTATAAATCCTTTCCTCTCCTCATAGGCGAGAAGCCAAAGGACTTTCCTATGGATTATCCAGTACTCAGAAATCAGGTGAGTGGAGAATCATGCACTTTGTCCTGTCCTGTCCACTGGGCTAGCAGGAAGGGGTTTATGCAACTAAGCATTTAATGCTTGTGAAATAGCATCCACATTTCCTCATTCAAATTCACCTCTTCGTACAAGGGAAACAGCAAACGATAGTCCCACTTGTGTCATTCTAGCACAGTGCCCTGAGAAACAATATAATTTGGTTTCTATGACAGAAAGGCAATTAACAAAAGATCTATTATACAGAGTGCATAAATTAGCATGTAAGAGTGCTCCCAGGTGCCCTCCTTTTCCTTCCCACCTCCAAAATACCTATTCTGCAGAAAATTGCTGCTTTTCTTTTCTTTTCCCCACAGCAGAGGGAATTGCCTTTCTCCAAGAGAGCAAGGGATAATCACTTTTTATGGCTTTAATATTTTCTTCTCACTGCCCTCCCTGGTTGAAACTGTATTTATAAAGCCTAACAACACTGAACTGTATTGAATGAGGGATTGGCTTGAGCATACTGCTTTAGGAGATGACTGCAAAACCCCGATGAAGTATTTTCTTTGTCTTGCTCAATAACATTTTCTAGAGTGGGGTTCCCATCAGCTTGGCAGTTGGGGTGTTTTTCCTGGCCAACCAATTCTGTAGAGGAATATCCTTCTGAAATTCATCTTTCCATAAAAACCCCTAACCACTAAGCATTTCATGTCTCTTGACAAGTCTCTTGCAATAGCTCAGCTCCAAAATTTCATCCCTCAGCAGGTGCTGACGTCAGTGAAAGGAATGCTGTCACCCACTGCAGCTCGCCCTCATTAGAAAATTAATTTGTACTTAACATCATATTTGCTAATATGATTTTTCAAGGTCACATCATAATCCTTTCTCACTTGCTAATGAGGACAAATCCCAAGAAATAGGAGATAACCTCTTACCCAGTCAGTTCATTTGTTGTATGTCTGCTTCATAAATCAAGCTCCTAAGCCCTTGTGAACCAGGCGTGGGGCTTAGAAAGCTGTAAGTCAAACTCACCTCTCCACAGACCTCCTGGCGCAGGCTCCAGCAAGTCCCTGACACTGTGGATTTTTTTTCTTTTCTGTCTCACAAGGATGTTGTGAGAACAAGTTAGTTGATGACTGCAGGTGCTCCAATACCAACAAAATGGATGCCACACTAATCTACTGGAAAAAAAGGGAAATTTTAAGCATTATTTTTGCCACATATTCAATGCCAAAACATAGTTGACTTAAAGCTGGTATTTTATCAATATACTTTAAGGCATCACTGTAGGCACCTACAGAGTTTGAGCCCTTCTTGCCAAAATATCTTATATAAAACTTGGAAATCCCAGTTGATGATTCACTTCTTCCTTCACCCTCCATATTTAGGGGGCTTTTTTTAAACAAACAGCCCATTTTAGTCATGTTTTTGAACTATTTCAATCTACTGACAGCAATGAGTATACCAAAAATTAAACTTTCTGGTAAGTCTTCTGATTCTAAGCATTTAACTTGCTGGTAAGCCTTCTATTTTTATTCTTTTTCATAGGTTGTTGGAAACAAATCAAGCAGCCCTTTACCAGACATCAGTCAACTGAATTTACCATCAGCTATAACAATGAGAAGGAGACACCACAAAAGCTGGATCTGGTCACCAGTGACATGGCAGGTAACCGTTGCTCGCCCTCAGATGCATTCCTTTTGCTCCATGTACAGAGCAGGCTACAGGGAGAGGGATGGCCAAGCGATGTTACAAGCTTCAGCTCTTATGCAAGCTGAGGCCCAGGAACAGATTTATTCATGTTCATCCCAGATGTATAGAGAAGCAGATAAATATATTAGAGAGGGAAAGACCCACTATTTTGGAATTTTTTTTCTTGGAGTTGTTGGAAAAATTTCCTGACTCTGTTATCGTTACAGCTGAAAGTAATGATGGAAGGCATTTAGGCATGGATGAAGAGCAAGAATGTGCCTAGGATAGGATTGGATTTGTTCCCTTTGCTGACTAATTTTTGTGTTTCTGTTTAAACACAAACATCTCTGGAAATGGAACAAAATATGATGCCCCTTGCATCAAATAGAAAAATTACTTAGTTGGTTTATGGTGGGATTTCATGCCTAGCTGGAAATTGTGCTGAGATCCCTGTGCAGCTTTCCTGGTGCCTGAACTATCTGGGAGATGAGGCCTCCTGAAGTAGAAGCAGGTAGATGAGAGAGAAGAAAAAAGCCAGCCACAGTGCTTCTCTCCTGTGCTACCTTGGCTCCAGGTCACTGTTTGGACAGAGCAAATCCCTGCATCAGTACTATTTGCATCCCAAAGGGATGATTTTTTAATTCATCCTCTTAGCATATCTTATCCTCTCCTAGTCTAGTCTGTCTGGTAAGGCTAGTGAGGCCAGACATTTCATGGGATCAGTGATCAGCACTCTTGAAGAAAGATTAGTTTGCTGTTTCCAGCCTCCAGACCTTAGAAATTCCTTAGAATTTCTTCGTTGTGTTTGGCAGAGAAATACATTCAAAAAACAAATGGATGGTTACTGTAATTCCATATGGTGCTGCTCTCAATATCTTTCAAACACAGTTTCAATCCTTTATAGAAACTTCCAATATAAATATGCAGAAACCTATAAAGCAGATTTAAGGAAAGAGAATGAATAAGGGTTGCTCACAAATGATGGTTATTTGGTTCCCTGCTCTCTCCACCATCCCCTCCTGCTGTGTTTGTGGGAAGTCTTAACTCTCAGCCTGGCTCAGGCACATTCCCAGCCTTGGCATTTCACCTGCAGTCTCCTTAAAAATAAAAAACATGAAATAAAAATGTGAATGCAACCTAGAAATGTGCCATTTAATAATTTATTTGCAGAGACCACACAATTTGCATATAGATTACCATGCTACATGAAATTCCCTCACTTCAGACCCCCAGCTGCCTGCCGGTTCCCAAAGGCAGCCAGGAAGAAGTTGAGATGCTTCATCCTGAGCAAGAGAGTTTTCTGGGGATGGCGGCAGCGATGCTGGGGAGAGCTGCACTACTTACTTAGTGAAATATCATAACACCTTCACCCTATGTGCTGAAGTTTGGGACACAGCCAGAAACTGCCAAAAAGATTCACAGGACATATGGGATCGAATTTGACGCTCATGTCAGATGAACCGCGATGCCAGAACAGAAACCGAGCTAACTTCTTCACGCCTGCATGAAAACACGATACTTTAGCAGTGTCATTTACTAGAGCTGTTCAGGCCACCGTATGTATCTGTAAGAGATTGCCACCAGCGCCAAAGCGAGAAAGTTAGAACGTTCACTTTTCTCATAATAGTATTACTTGTTTTTTCAGAAAACCTTCTAGTTCAGATCTCCTCATACAGCAGCCTGGCATCTACCTTAACTAGAGGTGCAAACACGCACTTCTTGAGGCCGTATTTCCTCCATCTCACTCCTTGCTCCTGCTCAGGCCATTTGCCTTAGGCCAGCTCTATCCCTGCCATCCCCCTTGATCGGGTGACTGCCCAATTCCTCTGGCAGCACTGTTCCGGCTTCTCCCCCCAAGCTCATCCCCCCTGGCATGCCCACAGCCGTGCTGAGCTGGCTTAGCACATTTCACACTTCCATTGACTCTCTTGGCTGCCGTTTTGCCTAACTTCATCCTTCTTGTCAGTCAGCTACTGTGAAATGCCTTTTAAATAAAGCCGGCTCGTTAAGAATCCTCTGGGCATTTTAATTATTCCAAAAGTGGAACACTCATTTTGGAGAACTTCTTGCTTGTGGATCTTCATGCAATGTCTTTTGTCCAGTTTGTTGCTAATATTTTTTTGACCTCACTTTTTTTAGGGCTTTAAAGTATAGTCCAGAAATGTTAATTTATTTGGGAGTGTAGGTGGGGAAAGGGAGGGAGGGAGTAGGAAAAGAGGTGGCAGATTGGAGCTTCTCCGTGGAAGAGCTTCTGCCATGTTCTGCAACTCTTGCTCGCTGAAGGAGGTTACAGGATTGGTGTTGGGGAAAGGTTTCCTCGCATCCCCAGTAACCACACATTTGACACAATAACAGAGTAGTTTTTCAGCATAAAATACCTATCTATGCATAAGTATTATATAGATAAAATAACCAATCTATGCCTTATTGAGCATTTCATACTTCTTTTTAGATTATCAGCAGCCTCTCATGATCGGCACTGGGACGGTAACACGTAAAGGATCTACTTTTCGCCCCATGGACACCAAAGAGGAGGGAAGAAGGGGGAGTTCTGAGTTTGAAAATCACTATCACTGCCCTCACAGAGCTAACAGGCACGAATATGCTCTGCCCCTGACCAGCCAAGAGCCCGAGTACGCCACCCCCATCATAGAGCGGCACATAGCAAGAGAAAATAATTTCCCCTCTGAGAACGGCTACAACGTTCCTGTTGCCTCATCTCAGATACATTCCCTTACTGCCGGCAGCTTCTCCAGTTCATGTAAGACCGACACCAGGAATGGAGACTATCAGACACCCCAGAGTGTCATAAACTACGACAAACCCAAAGTTAATGGTGTTCTGACCTCCGTGAGCTACAGCACAGACTACCAGAAACCCCAGCAAACTGCTCTCGGGGGCGAAGGTTACTCCACGCCCAGGGACTGCCTAAAGCCCATAAGCCAGACAGCAATGACAGCTCTCTTGTGATTTGCCGAGCAGGAGCGGCACGGTGCGCCGGAACGTCACTGCACAGCTTTCTGAAGTGAAAACAGAGTTTGGAGGGACTCTGCTGTGGGAGGCAGAAGGCAAACAAGCCCTGTGTACATAATATTGCTGTCTTGCTGGGTTCTGACATCTGAAGAAAGCATATGCTGTTTATCACTGTTTATAGCAAGAGAGATGTTATCAGTGAAGACTGTACATCTTATTTTCTGTAACTGATCTCAGTGCTCCATTTGCAATGTGTGCAATTTGTACATAGCTTTTATTTAAGGAGAATTTCTTAAGTTTCCTTTTCACTTGGGGGTTTGAAAGGATGGGAGAAATGCCTATTTAAGAAAAACAGTCCTGTTTTTCTGTCTTTATCTTACCTGCTGCTGTACTGGCAGCTGTACGTGGTGTATCTTATGGTTATGTCAATTCATCTCCTTTCCTATGATAACTGAAGATAGGGCTGTAGTTCTTACTGGGAGGATAGAAGTTAAACTACTTGCTGCATAATGTGCACAAGAGAAGGCAGCTGAATATTTAAAATGTGCTCAAACACAACTTCCCAGCTGCTTTTTTAGCAGCAATTCTCACATGCTTGAATTTGATCTAGCACACAAGCTGAGCCCATCTAACTTCCAAATCATGTTAGAAAACAGGTAGAAAGGCTGAAACTGGGTTTGGGTTCAAGCCACGATTATCGCTCTGTAACAGAAAAAAAAACAAACCAAGAAAACAAACCAAACCAAACAATACATCCAACACATCCAACACTGGTTAATCTGGGGGAGTTCTTTTTATTTTTTTTTTTATTTAGGAAGTGTGTGTGTAACCAAAATGTGAATTTACAGCTGAGAATTCAATGCTGTTCAAGCCTAGCTGATTCTTTTGCTGCTAAACTATAAGGAAATTTGTTCCTTGGCACAAAGCAGCAAACTTCCTGAACTCTTAATTTCTCCACTAGGTATTTTTCTGTTTTACAAATTTAGTGTAACATTTCTGTTAGATGTATTTCAACTAAGTAAAATGCAGTGTGTGTATGGGTTACTATTGCAGTTAAATTTGCAAGACAGCAGATCAACACTGTTGTTTTCTAATAGTTTTTTCTTTTGCAGCTAATGTTTCCCTTAGTTCTGTTTTCGGACAAACTTGAAAAAGCTTGGGATTGGGTGCAATGTATCGCACAGTAGCTGGTTCCTCTTTCAGCAGAGGCAGCTTTGGAGCAGAACAGCTTCTGGTCGTGACTGGGACCATCCACTGCCCTTCTACCTCCAGTGCTTGGGGCATTTCTTTGAATTCGAAAGCTTGTCCTAAAATGCCAAGAAGCGATATACTTCTGTGAAGAAAGAATGGTGCTATACTTTAAGCACATGGTTGGGAAACGAGACCAGTAAAACCTGAGCTCTGGGAAAGTCGCTCTTTGAAGGCTCTCCATTTATTTCCTTGTATATAAATGGGATCATTTGCAAAGGATGCAACGAAGATTGATCAGTCTGTTCGCAGAGTGCTTTCAGATCTCCGGGTGCAAAGTGCTGTCAGAGGACAGACTGGTAACAGTGGTACTGCTCACAAATACTGCTAACTCCAGCCATACCCAAACTTAAGGCAAGCTCTGAGTGGGTTCTTTGCATACCCTTGTTTTGCGGCCTCAGGTGGTGCCATTCCCCCACGCTGCTGCACCGTGCATGCGATTCCCGTGCAAAGAGGAAAGAGTCAAGGTAACCTCGTAGCCTTCCTGTGTTTGCTGTCAATGCAGTTTCTGTGAAATGTCTAAAACACCTCAGGTCCTGAAGTGAAACAGCAGCAGCCTGTTTGTTAGACCGAGCTGGGCGGTGTTGTTTACCTTCTGTTGTTTACATGTCTGTGTAAATAAAGAACACTGGTATTTGTAAATCAGCCACACAGGCCTGCCACTTCACTCGGTGACTCGATCATTGCTGCACGCCCACTCGCGCCACATACCCTACAGGGTGAGAAGGAAGCGTTCCTTACGCCCTGCAAAAGTGCCAGTTGCGCTGCTGCAATTCACGGTCCCAGTGTGATAGGCTAAAAAAAGATTCTCTCAATGCCCCATTTAGCCCAGATTTTCTGTCCATAAGCTGTAGAGAAGAACCCACAAACAAACTCCTGTGCCAAACCCCGCTGCCGGATGCATATGATTGAGGAAAGGATGAGGATGCCCTCCTGATGAGCCTGAAATCAATCCTCTGCCCACACAACTAATTAGCCTGACTTGTCACTTGACAAACAAGTCAGTAATCAGGCCTACTCCCCACCTAATGAGGCAGCTAAATAACACAGCAATGCAAGGGGACCAGGCAGCAGATGACACTACTTGTATTATAATGAACTTTTTGAATACTTCTGCCACATGCTTGGCACATCTGCAGCATGGTACAAGTGTCAAAGGCTTCTTGGCAGCATCTGCCCATTCCTGCTGTCATTCAAACCCATCTTAGCACAGCTGCTTTAGCCTAATGGAAAGTTTGGTCTCAATTTGCACCTTGCCTTCACCCCCAACCCCCTCAAAAAAACCCCCAACAAACCTGCAAAGGTGGCTTAAAATAGATCCACAAACATCTTCAGCCTCCCTTCACAGTGGCTTGGTGCTGACAGGGACTGAGGCAGCACATCTTCTGGTCACTGCCATGGTACTTCATGGTTCACATCTTAGTGACTGCTGAGCTTGGTTAACACTGAAAGCTTTGGGCCTCTCCACCTTGGCCTAGGGAATTTTTAGCAACCCTAGCAGTAGGTATGCACAGGAACTTCCTACCATTCATCTCTGTATCCTAATGGTGGTAGAGATACAAAATCCTGGTGTAAGGAATGAAAGAGGATTGCCTGAATCTTACCAGTACTAGTGCTCATCCTCCTGTCCATTCTCTGAATGGCTTTTTACATACTGATACATCAAACTCCAGCTTTTCTACATCAGCCTGTCCTCACAGACAAAGCCAGATGCAGGTATAATGCCGGCAGCCTTATAAAACATCACAGGTTTAAAACCCTTTGTTCCACAGTGAAGGTTAGAGTATGCACCATTTTGGGATATTTCCACACTCAGAAGGCCTGTTAGCTCTGGATCTCTCTCCAGCATCTCTAGAGACTGTGTGAGAGCAGAGTCTGATCCTCTGGTCAATGGAGACTTTCAGTGGTGTTTTGGTACCAAACTTCTTCCTCAAGCAGGCACTCCTAGTTTGGAACAGTAAAGCAAAGTCAGAGTCCACAGGAAAGTTAAACATTAACTGCTCCTGGCACTAAGGACTTGCCTGTCCCATTGTTATTGACAAGCCTCTGACTTTGCAGCACTGTAACTGCATGTGTCTGACCAGGGGAACAGAAGAAAGTGGCTCTTGAGGTAAGAAAGTGTAAAAAATTGTGTCAGCTACCTACAACTGAAACCAAAAAAATGACAGCATGCATTTCCAGCTGGTGCCTTATATTTAAAACACAAATTACAACAAGCAACTACAACAAAGGTTCTGAAAATACCACAGGAAAAACACAAATTTTCTTTGTTCTCACCTTCTTAGACTGGCAAATAGATAACAAATTCTTCTTTCTTCTATCAAGTACCTTTCTAATGGTCAATACAAAAGCATTTTTTCCTATCAAGTGTAATTCTAAAGAGTATTTCTCTATTTGTTTTAGCTGCTAAACATCAGATATTAAACCCTACCCTACTACCTACCGTGATCTTTACATCCAACAGGCAATAGATTAAAATTAGTCCTAGACTGGAATTAGGATTTCCTGGCTCAGGGTGTGTCCCGCTTAGAGCATCACCTGCTCTCTTTTCATGGTCTTTCTCTGGATCAACGGCCTGGCCTCACGTCCCTCTCCAGACACCATCCACAGAACCAGCTTAGCAGCCCGCTCATTGCAGCAGTCTGCAGAGATGGGGGCAGGCAGGGAAAGCCCTGAGGCCAATCTGCACCCCTAGCATCTGAGAGTATTGTGAGTACTGAGCTAAAATGGCAGCAGCCACTCACAGCAGTGTCTCTAGCCCCTGTGTGTAAATGACAAATCCTTCCCTGCCTCCTTATTTTAAAAAAACAAAGGAGGTTGGATTCCAATCATTAGAAGCAACTTGTGAATCTCGTGGCTGGTCTGCGTTATTGCCATGGTTAAAACCTGGGAAGATTAAGTTTTTAATACAAACATCCTTCAGATTTTTCCCACTGACTGCCAAAGAACTGGCAGTTCTTCACTCCATGGGCAGATTTTAGTGGAACTCTGTCTGAGGCACAAAATATTCCCTACACAGGATGGGATATCAGGCTATAGGTCCCATTACAGGAGCAGATGCCTAACTGTGCTTACCTCTTTGATGAATCATTATCATTAAAACAAAAAGGGAAAAAATGAAGAGAGTTCTAAGAAGGGAGTCTGTGGTCTTACAGCAGTCCTGCAGGATCAGATGCCCACTGAAAAGTAACCTTGTAGAAATCCATCGGTATTCTTCTGTCCAAACCTCTCTCCACAACCAGGTAAGCTCTGCTCAGCAAGTGGGCATCTTGAAGGCTCCCCAGCCTGTAACCAGGCCAGACTCAAGGAATGACAATGTTATGTTGTTGCATTCCTTTTTCCTTATTATTTTCCATAATAAAAATTGTGTACTAAACTTTTCTTTCCAGTATCAGCTATGAAGTAAGTTTGTACTGACCTCCAACCTCCACTGTGACTAGTACAGTGTGAAAGCAGAATTTACCATTTCATTTGAAACTCATCAGTGTTGTTGATACCTACACTGAAAATTACCCTGCCATAGCTGTGTGGGGTTAACAAGACTAACATTGCAATGCCTATGAACTATTGAAGAGAGAGTGAGTTTCACAGAACATACTTATTTAAAAGGCAGGTGCCATTTCTGCACAATCAGTTTCAAACTTAAAATAGAAACCTCTCCTGAGGGCTTCCTTTTTTTGAAGCCTCCCTCATCCCCGAGTACAGTCCTACAATCCATTAAGGACATGCGACAAGGAGTCCGATAAAGTACTTCTCAACTAGATAAAGACAAGAGGGAAGACATCCTTAGTTGGAGAAAACTCATGCTACCCGTGATAAGGAGGATGCCTCACATCTGACTTTCTGTGCTATCTCACTGTATAGTCTCAACATGAGAATTTGGAGACTTTTTCATTCAAACTTCACCGATTTGTTTAGGCTTCACCTCACATTAAGTGGCTGTCAGTCCTGAAAAACCTTTGCCATCTACAGTAGCCCTCTTGTCCTGGCCTGAGTTAACTCATTACTTACTCAGACACTCACAACACAGCTACTGCTCTGCCATGTGACATCCAAGAGACTATCATCCTGTTTATTTTTGTACAGTCACAAGTATAAAAAAGAGAAATCCAGGAAGGAGACAACTTAATCAAGTTAAAGCACAACATAATTTTTCACCATAGCAAAATATATTAGTCAATAAATATGACATAGTAGTGTTACTAAGGCCCTGAATAATCATTCGGAATAGACCTCAAAAATCCATAATTTTGACTAGACACAAATATTTTAACAGACTTTACAGGAAAAGCTCCCTCAATGCATTAATAATCTGCATTATTGGCTAACCCAAAGAGGAACGGTACCCTGAATACTCAGCATTTCCTCCTACTAAAACTGAGCTACCAAAAAGAGTGAGAAAACTTACAAACATAACAAATTATTCAAAGCTTGTAACATTCTCTCAGCCAGATCAGACAACAGACAATAATAGACTTTAAAAACACATGTATGTTGCCTACTAGAAGGCAGGCAATAAGGTAGGAAGGGAGCCAAAATTCTAGGCTTAAAAGAAACACCAAGAACAATTTAAAACAAACAGTATAGAAACACACAGCAATGGCTCATGCCTGACCCGCGACAGGGAGCTTATCAGGAATCCTCCTCCACGAGGAGTGGCAGACAGCAGAGAAGATGGTGATGCTTGCCATAAAACAAGGGGAGAAAAGACCAAGAAAGACAGTAATATTACCCACCACCCCACCTCCGGTCTGAATGATTCAACCCCCTGAGCATTTACTAGAGACCAGTCTTTACAAATGTGTTTTGTGCATCTTAATTTCTCTGGCCCAGGCAAACACCATTTCGCAGATGGGTGAACTGAGATAGACAGATATGCTGCCACCTGTCCAGAGCTGTAGCAACAAATCAAACCCATCCAGAAATGTAAAGGCCTCTGAAAACACCAACCACAAACCTGTGAAAAGTCCTCTGTCACGGAGGGAAAGACAGGGGCGATAAAGACTAAGACGAGCTAGCAGACCTCACTTGAAGAGGCAGCTTTTCTTCACATCTATGGCTAAGCTTTTNGGATGTGCAAAGGTTGTGGATGGTTCATGCACCTTCTCTTCCACTCTTATGCAAGCGCTTTCAGCATCTCATCAAAAAAGGCACAAGCCTTTTCTGACACACCACAACACAAAGAGAGCCATGCTATTGTTAACAATGCTGTAATAAGTTTTCTACTATCTTACAAAGACCTTGCAGATGGCATTCATACTCCTTCAAGGTAAGTATTTCATGTATGTAGGTAACTTTTTAATATATGAAGTCACAATCCATCCTCCCCCCTTGATAGTACAACCTCATCACTGTACAAGGACCAGCACCAAGGACATAAATATGACTCTGAACATTCTACTGATCACCCGGTTAGTGACAAAAAACCAAGGTCTGGTGGTCACTGGAAACAAGTACCAGTAGAGAAAAGACAATGGTGGGTCAGCGTGACCTTCCTCTGAGGAACTGACCTTCCTCTTTCTCCAGCCAAGAGGCTTCTGTCTGAAACTGGACTAGAGCAATACACAATTGTCATCTCCTTTTTTCTCCCACTTCTCCTCACCAGTTTGACATGACCATGGGCAGTCTCTGTTCCAGCAAAGATTCCGGGACGAGGCAGGTTCTGTATCATGATTGAAGGGCACTGGCAAAGTGCAGGCAGGAGTATTTATGAACCTACCTGGTATCTCACTTCATGTTTTATCAGTGCATTCGGTCCCTTCTTTTGGAAAACCTTAACCCCATACATAAACAAGAGATAAAACATTTCACTGCTTGTCTCTGAACTTGTAAGAGAGAAGTAATTGATGGGGATAATCGAGTGCTTTTTAGCAAGTCATGAATGCAGAGCTATATGAAATTATACATGTCTGTGTTTATGTGTGTTTGGACATACGCTTCACTGATATATAGAGATGACAATTTTTAACTGTAAGATGTGCCATCTGCAAACTACTTGCTACAGGATGTCAATTAGACTGGATGTTAATTATTTTAAGATCGCATGTTACTAGAAATAGTCCTAATGAATAAAGTTTTTCTATACTTTTAAATTAAAAACCCCAACCAACCAACCAAACCACAAAAAAAATGACTACCGACCCACAAAACAATAGGTTCCATTTCTCCGAGCTCGTTAACGCTGAAGATTGGAAGGAAGCTGCTGCCCCCTCTTGGCACCACATACAAAAGCAAACACTTCGCAGGAAAAAAGAGGATTCTGGTCACAAATTGCAATTACTGAGTAATAGACAAGTTTGGGTGTGCAAAAAAGCATAAAACTGACACAGCCCCAAGTACATTTGCCTACTTACCCAGACCACCCAAGACAACCCCACTAACTTAGGAAGATGTGGGGGTCATAATACATAGAACTGCCATGTCCTTCATTTTAAAATAAAAGTTAGTAACATGTGACCTGGATTTAAAATAACACTTCAATTAATACTTAAAGGAGCACCCTAATTCTGCCGGCTTCATGAATTGTCTT
>WEIT01017861.1:3802-33497 GCA_013389985.1 Dryoscopus gambensis
CTCAGCCTTTATAGGAATGTTAAAATAGCCCTACAGAGCCTCAACAGTTGTAACATAGAACAATTTCACCTGACTCTCACACATTGCACTATCTCCCAGTGCCAAAACACCCTTTCTTCAATTGTATCACCATAGTTGTGCTTTACTTGAACAGTCTGGCACTTTTCATTGCTGGCAAAACATCGACTCAGGAACGGAAGGGATCAGCATTCTGATATACTGGGCCAGTTTTCTTCTCAATGTTGCATGAAAACGCACCAAATCATTTAAGACACACAAACCATTCTGGTAGTGGTTGAATTACACGTGAAGATGAGAAGATCCACAGGTCTTACAGATGCATTAATAATCTAATATGTGACACTAGAAGACTGGTGCAGAAATGACAGCATGTGAGTTTGAAGCCCCAGAGAATCTGCCCAAGTAATTAATCCTGGACAAACAAACACCAGCTTAATAGATTTGAAGTGTCACCTTTTCTGTAAGGAAGGCGCTTGCGTAGAGTGTAGTCTCTGTTTATATCTCTGCATTTGCTTTGACCTTGAATGCAGTTTATTGAAGAGCTCAGGGAACTTATTTTGTGGAAATAAGGTTTCTAGAAATCTCTCCAGAAACACATACACCATTCTCTTATTCAGCTGACTATGCTGGAACATTTCAAAGACCCGAAGAATGCCTTTCCGCGTAGTCTCAGCGCCTATGATGTGCTTCAGTTCATCTACAAAAACAGAAGTTACACAGAAGTTTAAGCTAAATTCTACTTCCATGATAACAACAAACTTAAACTGAATATTAAGTCTTTCAAACTATGTAGCCTGAAATTTGAAGTAATAGCGCCTCTACATAACATTACTAAACAAAAAGGTCTCTTACAGAAGAGAGTATTTCTGAAAATTACTTCACTCTTACCCTATATATGCGGAAACCACGTTTGCAAGAAATCATACTGTTTGGGAATATACCTATTTCAGGCACAACTTATATCCTCTAGAAACTATATACTGGGTTGGCTCCAAGAAAATTATTGACAGTACATGTGAAAATGTCCAGTGCTTTAATAATTAGAAACCTTTTTATTTAAATACATCATACATCAGCTTTTCTTTTCAGTACTTAACACAATCAACAAGAATATTGCCATTAATTCAGTATCAATATATGGTAAGGATTATTAGGGTTTAATCCCAGACTCATTTACCTGGCATCACCTCCAGTAATTTGGTCTTCCCTGCCACTCTTGTTCTCATTCTAATAGCTTTGTCCCTTCGTGGAACAGTCTCTGCTAAAATGCCGTTGGGCCAGAAAGCATCTCTGTAACAAAAGCAAATCTGTCACAATACATTAACATTTTATCAAGTGAAAAGCTCTTTTAAATCTTTTAAGGCTATCTCATAAAATAAATTCAAGAAAGTAATTTGCACACAACCTAACACACACTTCAAATATTAGAAGAGGGGAAAAAAAAGGTGAAAAAATCAAAAGCAAGTAGTACAATACCCTCAATCCATCAGTAGCTATAACTTTTTAGTACAGGAATCAGATGAAATTAAATTTTCATAAAATAACGCTAATCAAAACCATTCAAATACCACATAGTTTTTACATAAAATGGACCTAAGCCTTGCTTTTACCTATCAGACTATTGCTACTCAGACTCTAGGTTTAGGTCTATTAATTGCTTTATCCAAATTTTGACACTAGCAGTTAGCCTTTCAACAAGCTAAAGCTGAGAAGAAATAGTTTCAGTGTAGTAGAAAGCCCAGTGCAAAAGACATGCCTCTGTCTAATAACCTATTTTGCCGCCAGTGAAAGACAATCTTTTTTCTGAATAAAAAGTACAGATTCTCATAGTTTAATCAAAGATTGACAGAACACTTGTAAATTATGACCCTTTGGAGAATACATTACCCTACTTTGACTTTCACCCCAACAAAAAAAACCCCGAACTATAGGGGAAAAAAAAGTGGGTAACACTTTCTCAACAAGAACGTAGAAGTCATTTCATGGAAATTGAAAGACAGAGTCTTTGATAATTTCAAATTCAGTTCCTTTTTATCTACCTAAAGTGAAATATTATCTCAGACCTAGGGCTCTCTTAGCACTAATTTGTTTGCCTTTAAAAGCAAGGCATGTACATGCCTTCATCAAGGCAAACAAGACACTACATCACTACAGTGATAAGACATTTCTAAGTATACCTGTACTCTAGCTCTTCTAGATTGGTTAACAAAGAAGTTTTTAAGGTAGAGGAGAAAACTCGGAAATAGTCTTCTCTGTGTGACAATTGCTTTCTCTCCCTTAACGTATGTAAAAGCAGTGTATGATCCAACTGGTATTCTGGAGAGTGATAATAATTCCCTCATGTAAGAAGAATAGGAAGATGTATAGATATTAGACATCAACTGGTGAGTACTTCATATTAAACATCTATGATAAAAGACATACCTGAAGCGTTTCACTGCATCTGCTACTTGCTCAGGAGATGTCATCCAATCAACATGATCAACTATTTTTCTAAAATCAAAGCAACAAGTCTCTCATTTAATTTTTAAAGCAGAGAACCCACAAGTGAAGCATCATTTTAAAGAGCATTCTAAGGCAAACAAAGTGTAATTTCAACTTTCTCCAACTCTGTAAGTAGGTTCTACAATACTGCACAATAGGAAGGCAAATATTGATTCTCAAGATAGAAATCTAAGTTCACTGATCACTCCCTAAAGCTGAAGATTTTTTCTTTTTGGGTAAATACATGATAATAAAGTTGGCTGCAAAACTGTTGTTGCATCTCCCATCAGCATTAGATAACTGGTTTGCTTGTAGAGCACTCCTCTTCATGGAGCACTCTAAGTTCTGCTTCTGTAAGCAAAGGACCTACTCAGAATCTCAAAATAGTTGCTGCAGTGTGTACAGTTATTTCACAATCCTTAACAGGAGATACAGACTGATCATTCATCAGGTCTTTATTCACCAACCCATATACACACAGTTCTACATCCAAATCTAGGATGCTTACAGAAATGATATAGGCATCTGTGTATCACCATCATCCCAGGATTGTTTCCCTAACTACCATTTGAATTTAGTTTTCTAAGAAACATAAAAAAACAATTTTTCTGCAGAATGCCATCAAACCCCAAGAACTTGCCAGAACAAGGTATGACTGGTGACCAGAGGAAGCCATGAGTATCTGGAATGGCTCTAAATGCAGAAGCAAACTAGTACTACAGCCATCTCTGCAAGAAGGAAGCAGCAGCCTGTGCACAAACTCTGTTGCTTATACTACAATCTGGAAACAGCAAAAAGTATTCAGAGTTGTTTAACAGTGCAGCATGTTCTTGGAAGCGCAGTTCTCAAGATAGTTTTCAACTGGCTACAAGGAATTACTTGAGAAAGACTCAGCACTATTTTATTACATGGTTACATCATAACTGCTACCACAAGTCTGTATGTTTAACAGTGATAATGGAAACATCCCAAATACACTTTTGAAGGGTAAAAAGAAATGATACAGTGAGGAATGTCCTGAAAAAATAGGACGCTAGTTCTCCCCTGCTAGATTTTAGGTTTTTGATCCATGGCATTAAATCAAAAAGTAACCATGCAGTTCTAAACCTGTATCTAGAATTTTTTGTTGTTTTTGTTCTTTATTTTTGTTTACATTCCAAGGTAATAATCAGTATCAATCAAATTATATCAGCAGTCTCCTGTAAATGAGTACCAATTATTTTAATTAAAATATTAAATATTTAGAAAATAGATAGGAACATATATTAATATGTTTACATTTCAGAAACAAATTACTAGACAGCAAGCCTGGAAACTGTATAATTCTAAGCTGAGGACAAGAAACATTACTTAATTAGCACTATTAATTGGCTTTACATTTGCATTAATAAATGTTGTTGTGGTCAAGGGGGCAACATTCCCCATGGGTCCGTGGAAGGAAGGGAAGGCTGCTAGCTCACTGGGGCTTCCACAGAGTCTCTGGGCTACACCTTTGCAGGCAGCAGCAAGCCGTAAGAGAAACACAGCATCTCCTTAATGGTGAAGTCAGGAGGTTTATTTTGGTCCAGAGCTGGCAAGGGGGGGAAAAGGGGAAGGGAGAGGGGAGAGGGAGGGGAGAGGGAGGGGAAGGGAGAGGGGGAAAGATCCAAGCGGAAAGAGAGCCTCATCCTCTGAGCATTCCCTTATCACGGTTTCGAAGGGCCCGCGGGCCAAGGCTTGAACCAATGAAAAGCTCACAGGGCAGGGATCAAAGGCAGGGCTACATCTTAGGAATATACCATACATTTCGGACGGGGGAAACAGAACAAACCATTCAAAGGAAAATACATCACCACAAATAAAGGTACACGTGAATTAAAAGAATACAGAGAGAGTAAAACAGATCCCATAGGAGTCCTTTTCCTTTTCCACTTCCATCTTTTAAAGTGTGAGAGCAAAAACTTAACGTTAACACTACAACTTAGTAAAGTTCATATAATTTGGTAGTGCCAGTGGATCATTTGTGGCATGAAAGAGATATAAGCAGAAATAGTGCAGAAAGTAATACATAATATTAATAAAGAAAGGTATAGTGTAAAACAGGGCAAAAAGCATCAATATTAATTTACATTCACAGAAATGTGAACTCTTGTACATGAAAGCTCTTTTGTAAGTTCTCTGGCATGTAAGAATTACTGGAATTTTTCAGTAATGTGTTGCATTTATCTCCACTTTACACCACATTTGTACTCAGTTTATTGATTTTCTTCAAAGAGGAATGCATGCAGATTTACACCACAATAACTTAGTAACACCAAGAAGGAGGTCTAGACAGAGAGTACACAGTGTCACTGACATGATTGCTCTATATAAGAAAAACAGTACCTATTAATTGTGTCGCCGTATGTTGCTCTAATAAGTTGCTGCAGCAGATTTTTTATATTTCTTCTTAACCACTGATTTCTCTCCTTTAAATCAAAGACTTCATCCATAAGTAGCAGCATTACTCTCAGGGGAATATTGTCATCCACCTGATCACCGAGTAAAAGAATAAACAGTAAACTTGTAGTTCAGTTCAAGAAAGCTACAGATTTAGTAGCTACTTTATGCATCAAATACTTCAGTATAAGCACAACAGTGACAAACATTTGCTCTGTATTTTACTGTAATATGAAATCTTCTCTAAATCTTCTTTAACACCATTATTAACAAAGAAAAACTGAAAATGAAACATAAAACCAGATACACTGAATTTTTAAAACAAGACAAGAAGAAACAGCTATTTCAAAAGTCAACAGTTATTACAGAAGTTGAAAGAAAATAATACATATAAATATGTCCTTAAGATAGACCTGATCCCTGACCTCTTCCTTGGTTGCTGTGCTTCCAACAGTCTTACACAAACACTTCTGGAAGGAGCACCTTGGGCATCATTTTCTTATGGATGCTAAAACCAGTGACATTTCACTGCAATGAAGTGCCTTTGATTTAGACATCATTGTAACCTGCATGACTATTCAGTGCTTTTATGCTTGAAGATTAAGAAAAGGACCATAATTTTATTTTTTAACAGATCATGTCACACAGATTGGCCTACAAAAAACACATTAGTATTATTATTTTGGTGGACTACACACTAAGTTGCAACTGGAACACAGACAGCGGGTTCATAATCCAGTGGGTTCATAATCCAGTTGGAGATTGTACAGATCCATGGCTCACTTTTATAGTACTGCTTCTCCAAGTATAATTCCATTCCATGCCTTATTTTTGTCTTAGTGATTGTAAGTTGTGAGCAATTAATCTTAGATGAGCAGTTGAGAGTTGAAAGGTTTTCAGATATCTGAAATCTGCCTTTAACACTTGATATGTTACCTTAAAGCAATCAAGAACTGCAACATCTAATCATTTTAAAGAAGATCAATGTAATATCTACAGAGAAGCTGCTCATATACTTGAATTATATTATTTTGTTTTGCCTGTGCAAAACAGAAGCGTTGGGAGTACCAAGGATATCTGTAATTACAATTGTAATTACAATCTTGGGGATACAGTCTTATAGAGTGAAAAGTAATGAGGAAAAAGAAAATCCAGAAGAACTCACGGAGACATTAGCTGAGTAAAAATACATCTACAAAGTTATCACAGCAGCTGTGTACAGGGAAACAAACTGAAATGCTTCCATGTGACCAAAAAACCTGAAACATGAAGGGCAGAACAGGTGCATAGCAAAATGCATATATTGATGGGTAATCTTAGGCTTTTCTGTCCTACCTAGAGATAAATGGTTTTTTTCCAATCGTTTGCACATATATGATAAATGTTTCAATCAAAACAATGGTAAAATACTATAGATTATGGTACCACCAGAAGCTTAAACTTCACTTTCAAGTTTTTAATATTGCCACTTTATACATTTTACGTGTCCATATACTAGAAATTTGTTATTTAGGAACACCTTCTGAAGGGTGCTTCCACAACAGCATGGCAAATACTTCTTTTGATCCACTAAACAAATACTCCTCAAAAGGTTGCATCAGGAATCAAATCCATAAAATGCCAATTGACATGATGCTGGCAGTTTGGTACCACACTATCTTTGAACAGACAGAAATTGGAGGGAGAAGAGAAAAAAAACCAAAAAAATGAAACCCTCAGCCATAAAACACAGAAGCGGTAGCACATGCACTCTCCCAGTTATTCCAATGTTGTGCAAACCATTTCAGTGCTAGCAAAAATGTTAATTTTAAAAGGAAGTACACAAGTTTCTTTTTAAAAAGCTTAGAACTGTTTTGAAGTGCCTGGTGTAGTGTCAGTGTAGCTCAATGCAGAATAAGTAACTTGTTTGGTTTTAGAGGTGTCAACTTTGAAAGGACAAATCTCAGACTCACGTTGTCATCAATTGGTGCTGCAACACGGCAGTGGTCTGGATCTGAATAGGTTTTCTGCATCAGGGGCGGAACCTACAATAAAAAAGGTTATGCTTATGATGGAAAAAATACGTTAGAGTCTGAATAAACCAGAAAAAATTTCATAAGCGATTTGGTAATGAAAATATAAAACACCACCATTTGGTCAAAAGTCAATTGCCAACTAAAGCAGATAATTACACAGCAGTCCTTTTGCCTTCCAAAACCAAAAATCAAGTCTGTATATATTCTCGTATAGCTACCAAAATTATCAACACAATTATCATTAAGACAATTCATATATAATTTATCACGTTCCTAATGCTTCAAATGAAAAACACCTAAAAACTCTTATGAGACTGGTATTTCTTCAGGTATTTCTTCTTCATTTTAAGTCCTGCCTAGCCATGGGCTTTGCAGTGAGTACAACTGTAAATATATTGTTAGTCACACACCAGGGAAAGGGAAGTTACTAGCAGTGAGAAAGTCCAAAGACAGTCATTTTACCCTGCAAGTAATTAAGAAACCCACCAATCCCCCCAGGCCCCAATTTATTATTCCCTTTCACAGTTTAAGGGTTAATTCACTCATCTGAGTTGCTGTTCTACATCTGCCGTATATAACTGCTTTGGTAGCACAAACTGGAACAATCCCTGATCACAGACCTTACAGCTACACACAGGAAGAGGAGGACCAGAGAAACAAAGGGAAGATGAAGATTATTCTGAAGATTACTATTTTCACAGGACTTCCAGATTGCATGTCACGCTACCATTCCCCACCTCTGAAGTATTATATTTTATGAATGTAAGAGATGAGGAAAGATAGAAGGAAAGACAGAAAGAAAATTTAATTTAAACCAGAATCCAGCACGGAATAAGCAGAAAAGAGGCTATCTCCTTATTCTGAGTTTCAAAATATACAGGGTTTTTTTCCCTAATGAAAACACCAGATGCAAGAAATTAGCTTTACGAGAATGGCTGGTTAAAAAATAAGAAAATCAGTAAATCTCATGTTCTTCTCAAGTTACTACACTGAATTAGGTGAAGGACAGCTGTAATAGTCTGTAGATGCCAACTTAAAATGTTACTTAATAGCAAAGACCTCTATTTTTGTCGTATAATGACTCCTGAACCTTATTAAAAGGGCACAGGGACAAAACAGATTGGTCATCTATTTAATGACTTGACTCTTCCATGTAACATTAGTTTAAGTGAGTCAATAGTGACCCCTCTATTAATTTACTAGTATGTATTAACCACCAATATTTTCTTACCTTGAAAAATGATTGCTTTATGTCTTGTCCCAATCTCTCTGACATTTTACCCATGTTGTCTGACATTTTAGTCATTCCCTCTGCCAGGCTGTCAGGGATAGACTTGACTGCATTTGATACGTTTCTCATAGAGTTACGCAGTGGATTTACAAATGTGTCCATCTGAAGGGAAAGATGTTTAACCAGAATTGTACAATCTATGAGGACACCAGCATATTAATATACTATGAGAAGTATGGCACTGTTCCAGAGAACAATAATATAAAAGAACAACTCAAATTACTTAACTTCATTACAGAATGCAGAATAAAGTTTTAATTTTACTTCAATTTATATTTCTCATTCATTACAGCCCTTCTGCAGCTATTTACATCTTTCAACAGATGTTTTCCTGAGTCACTTCCATTTCCCATCCCTTAGCTTTTCTTGGCTTGAATTTATTTTCCTTCTCTTCTCCATTCAATACCATTTCTCCCTTCCAAACTTTCTACTTCCAGATGTTTCACTTCTGCTTTCNTAATTAAAAACATAAAGTAGCTCCAAAGAAACTGTTACAATTTTTCTTCCAGTATATACTCTACATTCAGTCCAAACAGAGGCACAAGTACTAGTGTGATGTCCTTTAAAAAGTTATGCCTATAAAGAATCTCGTAAGCTGGAAAATACATCTTACTCATTATATAAACCTTGATAAATATTTAACTATTTCACAGTTAATTATTTAAGGAATATAGGCAGGACAGTAACTTGAAGTGACAACAGAGTTGCAGATGCTTTTTATATCAAAATCACTAAAACTTTTGAAATGGCTGCATTTGCAAAGCAGATGCTCACACAAACTGGTCAACTGAACAAAGAACCGCTTGCCTGCAGACAGTGCTGCTGGCTTAACAGAAATGATGCGGAGCGCAGAGCTCTGAATTTGACCAATGACTCTGGATGGTTACACCTAAATACTTAACAGGTGCTTTTGAAGGGAAACACATCATGTTTTGGGCTGAAGAGTGGAAAGCATGGTAATAGCAGCAAATATAGAGTAAAGAACTGAAAAAGGAAATCAGAAGGAATAGGACCACAAAAAAAAATCACAGATGTCTGACAGAAAGCAACCTGCAACAAACATACTTTTAGAACAGTCTTGGTGCAATTCACTTGGTGCAATTGTGTCAAATTTCAAAATTTTATTTCCTTGTCATACAAACAAATTTACCTATTATAAAAATGGTAATTTTTTGGTTCTGTATGTCCTCGGATACTTTGTTACACAAAATATTAAAGCAACTCACTTGCAAACTTTTTTCAAAGTGTTATATAGATCTTTAATATCTGTTCAACATGTCTGTTTAATGCAATCATTGCATGAATGAATGCTCTAAAGTTCCCCTGACAGTACAAAACACTCTTACCTTCCGTGCAAAATCCCCCTTCCCTTTGCTGTAGGCTTTATTCTCCAGGAAGTCATACACATAATGGGCTAATGCTGGAGAAGCTTTCATCACCTCAGGATTTAACAAGAGCTGAGTAAAATAATTTTTAAAAGTTATTTTAATAAATAATGAACAAGACACAATCAAAGACATCACATGTAGCAATGTATTTTTTCATTCCTGAATTTTATTCCAACATTACACTAGCCTCAAGATGGGAAAAATGGGCCTGTTAGTAATTCCCATAGTTTTAACCACTATGCTTATTATAGCAACTCATAGAAAAATATACACCTTTATGACCACTCAAACTGTCAGTGTTTTACTCATATTCATTATTTATCCTTAACATGTTCATTGACTTGATCAACATATTTTAGTGCTAAATGACCAGAAAGTTCTTATGAAGGAAGACAACTGAATTCTTTTGTTTGGGCTGATACAGGCCTTATCTGAACAAAGGAACCGTGGTTTGCTGCACTGCTGGAGTGGATGCCATGGAAATGCTTACGCAACAGCACAAGAGAAAGTGACCACAAACATAGTGTCAGCAGGAGAAGGTCAATGGCACAAAGCTCAAAACCAACATAGCTGGAACCTCATCAGCTCAGAAAAGCTGTGACAGAACTGGCTGAGAATAAACCAAAACACCAAAGAAAATGCAAACTTATGAGGTAGTATCAAGTTCTTATGATGAATGATTTAGTTTTGTGCACCACCAACACCACAGCTTCTTTTTTTTCAAAAGAAAAAAACCACTAAGATATGCTACCTCTGAAAAAATAATTCCAAGCACAGAGCTAAAAAAACCCGAAACAGCTTACCTGCAAATAAGCATTTAAATCTTTCTTCCTCTTTTCCAAAAACTCTCTGTCCATATTGTTAAATGTTTTTTTGCCAGGAAGTTTTAGTATATTTGCAAGGTTTTCAAACTGGAAAAAAAAAGATGATTTTTCTTGTTCTGTTTCAAAGAGTTTGAAGTCTTCATATAAGGACATTCTATTCACCTATTCTTATATACCATCTAACGCCTGACAAAAAAATTCTGCACCATGCCTGGAACTCAGAATCCTTGGAGAAGCCAAAGGGAAAGGTACACTGTCAAGAACAAAATGTGTGAAAATTCCCAGGAGACTATCAAGGGTAAAATTTAATTTCTAAACTTGCACATGATACTTACTTTTGAAATACAGACCAACAGAGTGTCCAAAAGGCTTGTGCTCAAAATTTATCATTATATTATCATTATTTGGGATGAAGTTACTAGGATTATGAGACTATATGAAGAGTAAAGATTTTCAAGAGAATTTGTATATCATTCTAAAATTTCTTTTCTTTCCTATGCTAATCAAGCCTATTAAGGAAATTAAGCTTTCATCCCTGGAGAGACGGCAGCGCCCAGTTTACATACAGGTTATCAAAACATGTTCTATATGTCATCACCTGTGCCTTTTCTCCAGGTAATGACAGTGATTGGCACTGGTTAACATGTATTCCACTGTTCTAGTATTTGGTAAAACGCACAAAAATAAAAAAGTGACAAGGACAAAACTTGAAGAAGAAGGATTATCTCCATACAGAATCCAGACTTCCTGTAAATAATATTCCTAAGGTGATAAAGAGAGAAACATACAGTATTCTAGGCTTCAAGAAACAACCTGGAAACAGGTGGCATTATTTTCTGTCTAGAAAAGACCACAACATTACAGATTTAAAGATATGGATTCCATTCAGCCCCTGAAAGACCTCTTCTTGCATCATTAAACTTTGCAAGGCCACGAAGCTAGTATAAAATTCACGGTCTGTAGGAAGAACCAAAGAATAGCTCTTTAGAACTCTACAAATCCCATTCCCTTCCAAGTAGGTCATATGGGAAAATAACTGAACAGAAGATGATCTAGTTTTCATTTGGACTCTTACATCTAAGCAGAAGCAATATAAGTAACTAACAGCCTCTATTTTAAACACAGGAATCTACTTAAAATGATATTTATTACATGACTGACTAAAGGAACTGGTGTGAATCTATTCAGCAGTCTAAGGAAAAAAAACTCATATAGATACTTTGAACTGCTAACTTCAATTCCATTTTGGATCAACTATCTATTTTCTCTGAAAAACAAACAGTCCCTGCCCTCCCTAGTCATTTTAAATCAATGATTCTAACTTTTATCCGTAACATGTCAATAAAAATGTCTCAGACAAGCACACAAGACAGTAAGAATGTCTATTTTACTGTCAAGACAAAGCAAAACTGTTGGGAGCATCTGAGATGCCACAGTGAATCATAGAAATCTGTTTACTTTTTGCAATATTAGTGTTCTAGAGTAACATTTCTATTCCCTGTAAACTCACTCAGATTTAGCAACCAGAAATGTTGAGCTTTCATATTGTGAATATCTTTGCTTTTGCTATATATTTCTATTCATTTAGAGCTATGTTAGTTTTAAATGACTGCCCTGTATCAGCAGAACACTAATTCACTATAAGATGCAGGATTCCTCAAAACACTGAATTAATTTTTAAAAACTCGATTTGAAGGAGTACAAAAATTGGTATTTCAAATTTACTGACAGTACATTAAGATCATCAGAAATTCAAAGGGAAGTCAGACTTCATTTATAATTAATCCAAATATTCATTTTTTAGTAAAGCCTTTTCAATTTTTATTACTGATGTAACTTTAAAATGCTAACTTACCTGCACAGAATTTGTTCTCTATGACTCTCAATTAATAACAGAGTAAAGGGATATAAGCTGACACTTCTGACTAGTTCAAAGGTTATGCAGTCAAATCTGACTTCTCCAAAGGCTTGGTTTAAAAGCACTTCAGCCCTCCTTTCAAAAGCACTGTGTTTTTGTCATTTTTTCATGTCAGCAGGTTCTACTTTGTACCAGCTGGTGAATTACAACTCTCTATTTCTTCCTTCTTTCATTTTAAGAGGGTTAAGAGTCTGAGAATACAAGTACAGCAGTAAAAGGCAGATTTCCAGTAATATAGTGAAGTGCTACCAGCTCTCCCTTTTGGGACCCCACCAATTCTTAACATTTGCTTAAAACCTAAATACCTATTTCCCAACTTCAGCTTTTATTTCTTAATCTCTGTAACAAATATAACTAAAACACCACTGTTTGAGACCAACAGCACTTCCATACAAAGATTTAAATTTAAATTAAGCAGTGTGGGCAGAGGGGGGAGACTTTCTAAGTTCCATTTCTTTTTCACAGAGCAATCATATAGTCATCAGTTATTAAACTACAGAAACAGGCACCTATAAAGATTTTCATTACCTGCTCAGTGATCCTCATGTGAAAGTCATGGAAGTCACTGTAGCGCCGATATGTCTTCCACATCTCCTCACTGTTTGCATTTCGCCGGTGGACGGTGATGGCATACAGGGCATACGTCTTGCCATGGTCATTACACACTCCTGCCACAGCATATGGGTCAGAGTCAGCATAGACTAGTAGTTTTAAAAACAAAAACGAAAAAGGAACAAACAGAAAGAAGGAAGACGAAAGGACACAAATGTGAAGTGAAGAAATGTCTGGAATGACAGACTTGAAAGACAAAAATGGACATGCAAGCAGAAGACTAAGCTATCCCTTTACCCTAAACACTCTATGATACCCTCCAAAACTTACTATGTAAACTTAAATAGAGATTAAGCAGCTTTAAAATTAGACAACTTTCAATGACATGCAAAATATAAACAGAAAAATTTTCAACTTTCAAATAGTAAATAGATCTTCTAAAAAAATTTTAACCTAAAGAACTCAAGATGGGGGTGAAAGACAACTGCAAAACCCAAAGGAATTTCAGTCTGCAAAGTAGTCTACTCGTATTGCAAAAGTCTGCCCATCAAAAGTCTACAAATGGAAGACAGTGATAGCGACCTGCAAGCATTCTGTTTTGTTACTGGCATCAGGAGTTTGTTATTAACTCAGCAGTTTTAAGATAAAAAATACTCCCCATGCTATTTTAGTCAACACAAAACTATATACACAGACATCTGTGTGTACATACATATATAAGGCGTTCCCTGTGTGTGCAAATACATATTGTATGGAGAAGTCAATTCATAAATGAAAAGAACACATATGGCTATCCGAAATAGAAGCAAACATCTTTTTGATCTCCATTAAATATTTAAGTCTTCTTGGACATTCCTCCCTCACAGAATTTCCCCAGTATAGCTTGTTTCAAAACCTTTCATTTTATTTAAAGAACAAACTAGAACCAATAATGTTTACCCTGCACACCATTTAAATTGGCAACATGTTATATCTCTAAGTAGTGAGCCAATATCCAGTTGGGAAACCTACAGTTTTCCAGCCACTAGATGAAAATATTTTTAATCAAGGTCTCTGAATTTTTCTATGCATCCACAGTCCATAAAATACAATTCTCCTGAGAAATCATCAACTTCATCCTCTGTAATACTTTCAGTTTTGATTTCTCTGAATTATAATGCTTTTGTCTAAGCAGCCAGGAAGCACTTGTAGGACAGTGGCAGCTAATGCCGATGCAAGAATTACACACTAAAAAGGTGAAGAGTGGGCACAGAGCATCTTGTCTTTGCCATCTACCCTCTAAAAAAAGAATGTTGAGTGCTGAACTCCCAGGGGAAAGAGCAGGCAGTCAGGATGGTGCCAAAAGACTGCCCAGAGAGTGGAGCCAGGAACCCCCAGCCCCACAGATGCTGCACAAGCCTCGTCCTCTACATTCGCATTGACCACTTGGCCCTGCAGCCACCAGACCACATCTAAGGGGCACTGCTAAGTGGCACCTTTAGGAGAACGACTTCAGGCAGAAAAAGAAAGAAGTTGTCCTGCTGCCCCTTATGTCTTAGCCTCTTAATTAGTATTTATTTTGCAACCCAAGACAATGTGAATTCTGAAACACACAGAGGTAATCCTGTGTGTACATAACCCTCAAGTACAGTAAAGGATATTAACTGGCAGAGGAAAGGAACCTGCTCACAGATGCAGTTTAATACTGCCCTGCAATACAAACCTGTACCTATCTCCTGTTACACCTGGAGCATTATGTATTCACAGAGTCAGGCTAATATTTAACCATACATGCTGCCATCTGCAAATTTTACAATTCATGTGGTTCTAAGTTTACCTTTTTTTCTTATGTCAAAAAAGATGAAACTTTAATTCAGAAAAAAAAGTATCACACGCCATTTTAACAAAAACCAGAATTTGATTCTTAACTTATTTTCCCCTTTCCCTGAGGACTGACTACCATGACACTTGGATTGGACACTGCTCTCACACTGAGTTGCAATAAGTTTAATTAAAATGTAAAGTAGCTGGGTGCTTGCTGACAGCATGTGTCCACCATATAAATGCATAGATTTAAGTGTGTTGCATAGTAAAATCTACCAAGAAAAGTATCTGAACATCACTTCACAATTTAATTACCCAATGCAATCTCATTTAACTAGAGTATTTGCAAATAATAGCTGAGATTTTTTTGTTATTTACTCTCATGTAATAAAGAAAAATAACTTTTTTCTAGACAAAGTTTTTTAAAAGATAACCAAAAATGCCACCACCATAAGGACAGAAGTCACTTCCTTAAACTAAGCTAAGTCAGCAAGGAAGCACAAAGAATAAGGGGAAAATACTATACTAAGAATAGTAAACAATCAAGAATTATAATTCTGTGACTAGAGAGATGGCTTTCAGAATTTCTTTAAATAATTGCTAAAATAGATTTTACTCAATAGTAAGTTTAATGAATGATTCTCCAGAGATAAAAGCAGTAATAATACTACCATAAACAATAAAAATCAAATCACTTTTTAACAGATATATAGTCTGTGACCTACAGAAGAAACACTGTAAAGATTTCCACAAGGACTTAATGGAAAATATGAATTCAAATGTTTTATGAGGTCAAAAAAATGAGAAAATCAGGATTTCAAGGGCCTGTAATATTACAAAAGTCAAAATAAATGGTGGGAAAAAAGTAAGCAGATATCATAATAGATTCACTTACCAGTATCTGAGATGTATGCATGGAGCTGAACTGTGTCATCAGAAGGAACATTTGAAAGGTCATCTAAGGACTGGAGGGTGGGGGAGATAATGCAGAAGGAAGAAATGGGGAAAAAAATTGGAAGATCAGAAATACATCATATTTGAGATGCGTTCTGATTAATCTGTTTAATCTCCAAACTTTCAGTTCACTACACTAAAAGCTTAGTGCACTGCAACAATGCAGGTGTTTGTAGTACCTGGTTACCAAAGCCATTCTTTTGCACAGTATAGGGCCTTTCATTTCCCCCATTATTTTCACATATAGTTTTGTGACCACTCATTATTTGATCAAACATATTTGCCACTTTAGTTTGATATCTCAACTCTAATGGAAGTACAGCTACAAATGGTCTTTTAGTGAGCATTAGGAAAAAAAAAACCAATCACAAAATCTCCCAAACAACTGAGGAGATACAGATGTGTGTAACAGATTTTTTTTTACCATCATATCATTCTGTTTTCTTTCAAATGTCTTTATGCAGCACAAATGTTAACACAAATGTTACACAGCAGTAGAAATCAGAAGTTTTTCTGCTTTATGTTAAAAAAAAAAAAGCCAACATTTTTCTCAGGAATATTTTCTGTCATAAAAAATGAACAGGTACATCCTCAGCTGGTTAATGCTCTGTCTCCATATTTAGTAATTACTGGGATCAAAAGAAGCCTAATGGGTCTTTTAGAGAAGCTCTGCTTTTAGTTAAAATTAATACATCTGATTACTAAGATTTAACATAATAAAGCTCTTCAAGACTGCTGAAAGGGTTGCATACACAACTGAAAGAAATAGAGGATGGGCCGCTACGCATCCTAATCTTAAATTACCGGTTAAAAAAAAAAAAAGAGTTGGAGCTACCCAAGTAAAATTCACAGGCACTGGGATCCCAGTTACTTCATGTATTTTACTCCAGAATTCTAAAATTCTTCAAAGAAACACATTCAGAATGAATATAGCTATCTGGTATATTTTATAATTTAACCAAGCCAGTTTAATAGTGACTTATCACAAAAAGTTACCTAGAGTGGAACTTACTGGTTAGCAGTGCCATACCCATATCAAACTAAAATTCTACCTATACCAATTCAGTTTCTAAATCTCCTCTGTTTCCTTAAACATAAAACAATATACGAGATTACAATCAAAAGATAGGCTGGACTTGAAAACATGAATTAGCTAAAGACTCTGCCCTTGCCCCTTTTTCATCTTAATCTTTATCAACGCCACAACAGCCCAACATAATACTCCACTCATTCCTCCTCTAGTTCTCAACAAGGAATGGCTCTTCTCTGACTCAACCACCTCAGTCTCTGCCTAAATGTCTACCGTGGAAGGCAAGTGAAATAATATTTCTGTTATAAAGTCTAGATACCAAATAAAAGTCAGCTTTAAAACTATCTGAATACATGTGTTACAGTAGGGAGTCTCCTGAATATCTTTATGATACAGCTTGTAGACTTATAGTACTAAGGTTCCAGACTGAGAAAAGGTAGAAGAAAGAAAAGCCCTTTTGGGAAATCTGTTTTGCCACTACATGCTATAGTGTTAAAAGTTTATGTCTGTCGAATGGTAGAACAGATGAATTTATGCAAAAATATTTTGACAGCAGACATCATCTGAATTTCCCAGTCTTTAGCTTACTGGATGCTAGAGAGTATTCTGGTAAAGTATCACCATAAGTGGGCTGTTCCTTTAATCTTTACACTTGCTTTCAGTCATTGTTGGACACAGGACTCTGATTTAGTCCATTCTTGAACAAGTCCCTTGGACAGCAATGACCCTGTAAGGTGTGCTGCTTTATACTGCGGTGTCCAATTTAGGAGCAGAATATCACCTTAGACTGGCTAACAGCAGACATTTGGGGAAGCTTGCATAAAGTAAGTACCTGATATTCTGAAAGCTCTAAGATTTGATTATCACTAAGATGGAAGGGATGTGATGTTATAAAAGACGACAAGTAACTGTCAACTGCTCAAATGTTTTATTTGCTACGAAATACTGACATTAAGGTACAGTTATATTTTTTAAAGGCATAATTACTTCTTGTATTCCTGCTTCCCTTCACTGTCACTCAAGTTCAGATTTCTCTGTGATTACTGAGTGGGGTTCAAGCTAATGACTGCCAAAAGTTCAACCCAGCCACTTCTGCTGCCCTTTAAGGGCTTGGATAGGTAACACCTGTGTAACTCCTTTTATTTACTCAATGCAAAGCTCCCATTGTGGATCCTTTAGAAGAAATCTGCAACAGCCTATAAATATTTACAATGGTTTTATACTCCCAAAATGTGACCTATAGATTTAATATAGTAGGCTAATGTATCAAATCAAAAGGCAGAAATTAGGATATTTTTGTAAAACAGTTTTGAGCCTGTCTTCCAAATTCTTCCAGTGAAAGTATGAACTGCAGACAATTTATTTTATAATACAAACTTTAGGAAACACTCAACTGCTGTGGCAAGGCACTTTACAGTAACAATCAATACAAGTAAATTAAAAGGGTGAAACCTGAACAGATAACAAAACAGACAGACATTTAATATGAGCTAGTATCTCTGCCATTAGATATATTCACAGGAGCACAAGTTAATTAAAAACCTAAAAATATCACATCACATCACGACCCAATCTTATTTAATACCTTGTCAGTAGCTACAAGTACAAAAATTCCCTGAACTTTGAAGTAACCTTTCCAAGGTCTGTTTTTCTTAGTAACAGACTAACACGAGGGAGCTAAACTATGTGTACAGAAATTTACTCTTGACATGGAATTCAGCCAGCAAAAACGAATCTACCAGTATTCAAACACCTGTAAAAGCACTGAACACCCTGAAAAATATGGACTACAGAAAAGCAAAAGGAGTTTTGCATAAAGAGAAATCTACTTATGTATTTCTGTTAGAATGTTCTTAACTCTTTATAATAAATGTAGTATTCTATAAATATCCTTGTCACAACAAAAACAAAAGTCAAGACTTTGAAGAGTCCCATGCAAATACCCATTTGTATTGCAACAGTGCTTGATAAAGACTTTAGGACTTTCTAACTTAGCCTGCAAAGTCACATGAAATGAAGCAGCAGATAACCAACCGCTAGCCAGATGAGCCACCACAACGACAAATCCTCATCTATAAAATGTAACTCCGATACGTCACAATATTATTAGAAAAAGTACTTAAAAGACATTTGAAAGATCTTTTAAAGAGATTAGTCAGTTAAAAGACTCTTGTGAAAAGTTACCAGAATTGTATGTAAATCCATAAAAAATATGGCTAAATTAAGTTTTTCTTCTGCATCTACCAGGAGTTTGTATAAATTATATCAGCTAAACGCCTCCCCTTTTCTTTGCATTTCAACATGTAAACAGGAAAATAGTAGGAAAGAAAAATCCCAAGTTAGACTAAAAAAACACCCAAACCCCGCAGAAAACCAAACCCCATCAACAACCAACTCCCACACCAAAACACATTTACATTAATGTTACATGTATTCCTTTATAATTCCTCATTCCTTTTATAATACTCATTCCTTTGCATGCAAGCATTATCTTATCAATACAGTGGAACTCCTAAGGAGCTACAGCACCTTCCAAGAACAAACTAGAAGGGCCCAGGCATCACGTAAGCCAGGAAATTGCACACTGATTGTAAATCTCTATGTAAACCTTCACAAAACTAAAAGGTTTGGAAACACACTCTCATATGCTCAACTGAATCTTGCGTACTGTGTGGCTCAGCTACACACTGTCTGCAGAAACATGGGGAGGATATATATCAAACGTTTTATGATTTTTCCTTTTCAATTTGCATTTTTGGTTTAGGTATGCCCATTTAACAAAGAAAAGGTTTTGACAAACTGACACAGGTCAAGAATCACTTAAAAAAAAAACAACAACAAAACTGAACTTGAAATTGGTCTGATTAAAAAACAAAGACTCATGGCTAGAATAAACTCCAGATACTTCGATGTTTACGAATCAAGTCCTAATGGGAAAAAAAAAAATCAATCAACAAATATGTAATAAATGCCTCATTTCACAGTCTGTTTGAATTTAATCCTTTGAGATTCCTGTTTCAAAGGATTTTTTTTCACCTAAGTAACTCCAAATTTATATCTATTTAATAAAACCAAATAGGGATATTAATTTATGCTTTCCATAAATGAGCTGCTTCAGTGAGAAACAATGTTAAATTTCATTTAACATGGGAAAATACAACAAGGAGAAGTTTTATCTTACAGAGTAATTAGTAACTTGTGTTTTTCAATTTGATTAAAGAACTTTTTCAGAAAATCAATTGCAGTGAAGTAAAACCTGTAATGTACATAAATTAAACCATTTTATCACACTTTCTCTACTGTTGAGGAGAAAAAAAAAATTGAAAAAAATCCAAGCACTTACCAGATTTATGCTGCCAGTAGGAGACCCATTAAAAGATTCTGGGAGCAGTGAGGAAAAGGAAAGGAAAAAAGAGGTCAGCAGATTTTCCCCCATTGTAGGGCCACACATAAATAAAAATGCATCCACAAAACATTATGGAAAATGAAGGACAATCATGGCACTGGGCAAAGTGCTGCACACAACATACATATGTTTCTACCTTCCGAAAAAGACACCTAAAGAAATGTGAGTTTATAAAGAGACAGATCCTAAATAAATACTTCAATTAACATTTTTTAAGTTTATATACTCACATGATGCTGCTTCATTAAGGAGCTAGTGTAATAGTGAAAACAATTTCCACTGGATTTGTACTTCAGTTAACAAGAACAACAATTTTATTTGCTTTAAAAAGCCGTATCTCCTACATACTTTCAATTTCTATTTCCAGAGAGGAGTATAGTTATATATTAAAAGAACCCAACATATTGACGAGTTTTAAATATTTTTAAGAAAAAAGCAGAATGGAAGAATTGCACATTTATTTTAGTAACAAACTAGTTACCAAGACCTGACAAGAATTTATGTGAGAATAATAAAGCTACTACAGTGAAAACCCAATGTGAGTCCCAAAACAATTTACATACAAAAGCACAAGGAGGAAACATCAATTTAAATATCAGAGACACCACTGGAATATTTAATTTCCTAAAAACAGTGCGGATAATTTTTTTATTTTCATTTTAAAGCAGACAAAATAATGGTCCCAGGAAATACCCCGTAGAGATATAGAGCTCACCTCCTTCACCATCATCTGATCCTCTGAAACTGGGATCTTTCAGCATATCCAGCTCGGCTAGCATACGCACATACAACACATTCTGCTTGAACGAAGGGTAGAACCTCTCATCTCGCAGCATCAACTCATACACCTAATTGAAAAAAATCGCCAACTTCAGAAATACTTTTTCCATTTTTTAATTAACCAGACTAGTTTTCATAAATTCTATTTGAACAAGAAGTATCTGTGGCATACATGTCTCTGACTTACTCTTAATGAAAAGGTTATGAGAACTCATTGTGCCTGAAGTATAACCCAGCTTCAGAAAATATCTAACTAGTGAGACGTGCACATGTAGGAAGGGAAGTAGCACAATAGCTGTAAATGCTTCTGTCCTCTGCTCTTAACCCTTCCAATTGCACTATAAACCTATTTGGTCTTTATCCATTTCATAAAAGGTTATCTCAGTCCTTCCTTGTGGATACACTATAAACGTAGACCTGCAAACACTTAGGGCAGGAGGTGAGAAGAGGGAAAGAAAGGGAGGGAAGACACCATATGTGACCTTTATGACAATTTCCATTTTGCCAATGCAATATAGCCCTAACTCTCAAAGCTTTAACCACACCAGCTCAATTTACCTTCACAGCCTATATAGTATAAATACATATACACACACGTATCTATACATAGCAGGAATTAATTCATGATGTTTGGATGCTCCTGTCAACTCTAGAATATTTTAATGATTTTTTTTTTCATGGACCACTGTTCAAGTACTATCATCTAGTACCAATAAAAAAAATCCAATTCATCCAGATTTGAGGAAGTTCATTTCTTTTGTAACACATGTGAAATTTATACTCTTCAGCAGAATTCACAGGCAAGGCCCTTAACCTACTTTGAGCAACACAGATTTCACAAGGTGCTTTCATTAGTCTTAAATGTGAGCCTCAAGTACAACACCGTGATATTAAGTTCTACAGCTCATATCACTAATTTTTAGCATGAATGAGAACATCAGAGTAATGATCTAAAATAAAAACATTTCAGACTGCGTATGTAAGTTACTGCCAGAATATAAATCATTCTCTTTTCCTTTTTAAATACATATACTAGACTTGAGTGATAGTCTACATATGCAGGTAGTAAAAATACTGGTTTTTTCTTCAGTACTTGCTGGTTCAGAGTGCTTCGCTCTGCAAGTTTGCAAAAACGGACCAGCCAAATTAACTTCTGGGAACAACTATAGAATTTAATATGGGACATTACATTCACCTTTGAAAAAGAGAAGTAAAACTGGACAAAAACTGTATGTCTTATTTAGTCTATTCATGATGTTTTTCTTAAACTGATGCATTAACACAAGTAAAAATATGATAATTCTAAACTGTGCTTCATATTTAGGTTCATACAGGACACCTACTCCTTCTGTCTACTGCTTTGAAAACCACGGGCTACCAAACAGCAAAGCAAAAGGTGACGATTCAAAGTGTGATTTTCATAGAATAGAAGAATGGTAAGACAGGTTTTTTTTTATTTTAATTTCTTCTTTTTTAGTGTCTGTAATCACGTTTTGTACTCTATAGCATTAACAGTTCTTATGAAATAAAGGATGAATGGAGTATACCTTTCTCTGAATGTCATCAAAGATTTCAGGTGTTGGATCCTCATGGTTCAGTGTTTCTGCAAGTTTGGCTACTAAGTTGTCATCAATATTAACTCTTGGAGATGCCTGTCATAGAGATCTAAATCAACTTTTGCAGCATAAAAATAAGAAAGTTCTACTTTCACAAATAAAATCCAATGCAATGCTGCAACTCTCTAAGTAAACTAAATTTCTTCTTCACAAATATCTCTGTCTAGAACATACAACAAGAGTCAGATCCCCTCCACCCCCAAAATTAAGTTCAGAGTTTGTATTAGAGCTTTAAAGTTTCACAATTAATCACTAGGAATTGCCTCAAAAAATTATGCACACAATTTGAAGCAGTAACTAAATGAGATTTACTCAGACTTAAAAACAGTTTTCATTTATGAAAAAAGATTTAGATTCAGAAATCGAGAATAAGCCAATAAAAAAGTAATGGATGTAAGTCCTGAAACATCTGAGGAAATGCTAACAGTTTGTCAACTCTGCCCATTTCTGAGTGAGAGGTGATTTTTCTGCACACACAAAGTCAGAACAAAGATATTTTGCGAATACAACTTGGTAAGTGGTTTCTTTCACAAAAGAATCCATGACTGCGTATTGCAAGACACCCAATGGTGATATTTGAGCAATTTACACAGACAGTTGTAGAGAGGTACAGGAAGCTATTTCATTTGATAACCCAATCTTAATCCAAGTTTGGACAAATATTCAGTTCCATTTTTTTACAAACATTTCTTAAGGGGGCAGGCAAGGGTGGAGGGCAAAATAAAAGGAAGGAAAAGGACAGCATATACAGAGAGACACTTTTTTTATTCTGTCTTTACATTGTCTCTAGCTTGTCTGTTCTAGAAAGTCAACTTCTCAGGAACATGTTCAGTGCCTTTGACAAGACAGTCACTGGCAGTATGAGCCTTTAAAATGGGGGGAACACAAAAGAGGAAGACTTTCTTACTGACTGACATCAGGAGAGAGAGAAGATACACAAGTAATAGCATAAATATCAACATGCAAGCAACTTGTGCTACATAACAACCATTTCATATTAAATTAGTCATAACTATCAAAGAAGTATCTGAACAAAGAATAAACACCAAACAATGCAGAATTAAGTTTATTCCTACCTTTTCTGATAAATATTGCTCATAAACCCCAAACGCAGCTGCTCTTAATAGACCCTTGGTCTGATTAGTCTGATGTTTTCCATCTTTCTGCCTGCTTTGAAGTACCTCCAGCTGTTGCTGTGCTGTAACCCTGTATCCTTCCACTGTCATCCAGAAAAACAGATGTGCTTGGCCACCAGTCTGCTGCATGTAATCTACAGAAAACAGACATCACACGACCCTAGTTACTGTGGTGCATCTTGGAATAGGAATTCTCTATGATGTTGACTACATATGGAACACCAGGAGTTGCTTATACATCTGGAAAACTTGCCATATAGAGTCAATTAAAAAAATGGTACATACATACTGGCAATAATCACTAAAAATAGTGAGAGCAAAGTCTAGGAACTAAGCACTGAATCTTCACATGTACATGTAAGAAGTGAATCTGTTGTTACCATGTGAATATAATAGGCCTGTACAGCATGAGACAAATGAAGACAAAGCTCAAACTGAATTTTTAAAAAGCAGGTTCACAGAATCATAGGATCATTACCATTGGAAAAGATGTTCAAGACTGCCGATCTACCACTTCCAAGTTCACAACTAAACCATTTTTCTAAGCACTCTATCTATATGTCTTTTAAATACCTCCAGCCATGGTGACTTAACCACTTCCCTGGGCAGCCTGTCAAGTTAATGCTTCACCTTCTTGGTGGAGAAATGTTTCCTAATACTCAATCTAAACCTCATCTGGCACATCTTGAAGCAGTTTCCTCTCACCCTGTTGCTAGCTGCCTAGGAGAAGAGACCAGCCCCCACCTCACTACAGCCTCCTTTCAGGCAGTTGTAGAGAGTGATACGGTCCCCCCTGAGCATCCATTTCTCCAGCTTAAATAACTCCAGCTCCCTCAACCACTCCACCTAAGACCTGTGCTCCAGACCCTTCCCCAGCTTTATCGCCCTTCTCTGGACATGCTCCAGCACTTTCAATGTCTTTCTTGTAGTGAAGGTCCCAAAAATTCAACACAGGATTTGAGGTGTGGCCTCACAAGTGCTGAGTACAGGGGGACAACCACTGCCCTGGCCCTGCTGGCCACACTATTGCTGATACAGGCCAGGCTGGCACTGGCCTTCTTAGCCACCTGGGCTCACTCCTGGCTCATGTTCAGCTGCTGTCAGCCAAGCACCCCCAGGTACTTTTCAGCCAGTCAGTCTTCCAGACACTCTGCCCCCAGCCTGTAGCACTGTCTGGAGTTGACAGAAGTGCAGGACCTGGCACTTAGCCTTCTTTAATCTATACAATTGATCTTGGACCATCAATCCAGCCTTCTTCCCTCTAGAGAGCCTTCCTGCACTCCAGCAGATGAACACTCCTGCTCAACTGAAGTACGATCTGCAAACTGACCGAGGGTGTTCATTTCATGCCCAAGACAGCCTCCAACTATCACATCACCCTGTTTGCAAACAACAGGTTCAGACAGGTGCCTTTCTAGGTTGGCTGCCTCACCAACTGTGTCCAGAAGTACCTTCCATGAGCTCCAGTAACTTCCTGGACTGTTTCCATCTACTGCATTAAAAGAACTACAAACACCAACAAAACTGATGGATATTCTCACTACTGACATTTAGCATTTCCAAGTATACAGTCCTGTGAGTTAGCATATTCTTTATAAATAAAACAGATCAGACAAATTAACACTTACCCATAAAAAACTGTAGTGCAACATTGTCTACCAGAATATGGTCCAGAGGGACTGTGCAAAGTTTTCCAAAGTTTGCTGCCAGTTTCACAGTATCTATTTCCTGTAAGACACAGTTCGGTGTGTTCATAGGCTTTTTTAAAATTAACTTTTAAAACTTATACTTACCACAACACAGATAGGATAAAACAAATTATGTTACATATAATAAAGTAGCATCTCAATGATTATCTATTTTCACAATCACTAATAAATGAAGGTCTAGATTAGAAGGTCATGTTCCCATAATTATTTGCCTTCAAAATGGGCTGCAGCTATTCTGCTACATGATAAGCTGGATTTTAATACTGCTGTTCATGTAATGCTCTACAGGTCAAATTAACCCCAAATCCCTCATCAACAATGACAGTGGCAGAAAATTAATTAACAAGAATTAATCTCAGCATTTGATGGGCTGCAGCTCACCACAACTTAAATTCATCTCTGTTACACTTTCTTCTGCCAATATGACATTTCTTGCTGTTATAGTAATGCCCTCAGGTCCACCTATAGAATGCTTAATCATTTTAATAGTCAAAATATGCAGAGTATTACATTATCTTTGAACCACATCCAGGCCAATTTAAGGGAGTCACGAAAGTAAAGCCAAAATATCAACTCTATCAAACCTAAATTATAAAACAAGCAAAACAAACAACTAGCAAGTCATTTGCAACCTCACTCTTTCGAAACTAAAAAATTTAAAACACTTACTTTTCCTGACTGCAACCTCTGAATTCTTGAATCACATACTTTAATAACATATAATAAACTGTTTATTTGATTTTTTATAGTGTTGATATCTGAAAGCAAAAAAAAGACAATTAAGCAAGGCAGACGACTAACTACAGTCTTGGGGTTTTTTCCCAGTTTAAATACCTCACTGATGGAAGTAAACAAGAAGAAATATTTTTCTCTTCCCTTTTTCAGATTAATAATTAACTGACTACCATTAAAACCTTAAATATTACTGAAATTCAGAACCACCAGGTAGGCAGTTTTGATTTATAGAAATACATTTAGCCAACCAAATATCCCATACTTACAAAAAGGAATCAAACACACACCAACCAACAAAACACTTATGAAAATGAAAACTTGTGTTTTAACACTTCTCATGCAATTTATATTTTTTTTTAATAAAATACTTTATACTATGCTGCATTAGAGCTTTTATTTTCTAATTGTTGCAAAATTTGACAGAGATCATGCTGGTAAATGCATTTCATATTTTGCAAAACAATGAAGCACTAACCATCTCCTGCTGTATCTAGAGATCGAAGATATTGCAGTTCTTCGCTTGCTTTATCTTTCACTGCTTCCAACTCTCCTATATTATCACTTAATTTAATAATATTCATAAAGGCCTCATAGTTACAGTTGGAATCACGAATCTGAAACACAAAGTTTTACAGAGTAAGTAATGCAAAACAGTTAAAGCACAAGACATGATTTTTCTTCAGGTGAATTAGTTTGATACAGCACTGCAAAGTGCATTTTGAAAATTCTTTGATGCTTCTAAATCTTCCATTTGGTACCGAAATTTTACATGGACTAAGAAAGAAAAAGCATGCACAGTCAAAACCTATTTCACACCATCACTTTCTGTTCCCAAGAAGTACAACACAGACACACGGAAAGTCCATCAACCTCCTCAATGAAGATCTTCTCCAGAATCCAATCCACCTTCTTCTGCTATTATTTCCTAAGCTAAGTAGGCAGAAAATGGTGAGACCAATGAAAAGGTTCAGCTTTACCAAGATCCCCTGCATGTATACATACTCCCAGAGTAATGGCTTCTTAAGATATGGAATTACAAAAAGAGTTAAAACATTCAACAGTGTAATCATTTTTCCCCCTACTGAGGGGGAAAAAAAAAATAAATTACTCCTCTCTGGAACCCTAACTCAGATACCCTGGCAAATACTACTACGCTATTTAAATACATACTATTTTATCAGTATTGGCATAGAGTGAACCTGCTCTAGGGACTCAAAGGAATTTGTGCAAGTGAAGGAAGCCTGCTGTGCTGCCAAGATCACTGGCAACTGTGTTCTGAATGCAGCATGGAGATCAGGGGAAGGCTGGCAGCTTTACAACACGTGCACGTAGGTGCTGAGGGTTGAGTTCTAATGTTGTCTTTACCATCTGAAGCCAAAAAAGTCACTTCACCCACATCTCTTATAAATGCTCACTTTGATATGGAAATGTAATACTTGTTCTGTACCACAGAAGTGCACTGACATGAGTTGCATGAAGCAGAAGAAATGAAGACTGGATACCATTGATCAAAGCTAATGGAAAAATCTCCCTAGAAATCTGCTTTTAAAAGTAATAGTACAAGCAATACTTGAACTTCAAACGTTTTGTAAAAATGTGAATGTCACAGTGAAGAGAGAAGTTTGAATTAACTTCTAATTTTATATGGAAGCTTTGTATTTTATTGCAACAGAATTAGTATTGAACAGTGGTATGCCTAGAAACCTGGAATTAAACCTCTTTTTCAGAAACCAACTTTTTCATTCATGTCCAACTTTATGTCAAAGGCTCCAAAAGGAGCCAGGATTTATTTCAGTCATCTCTACTTCTGACCTTAATTTCTGTAACAATCTCCATTTCACAAGACTTGTATTAAATTTTTTTCCTTATCTTTTGCCCAGCACATTTGCTTCTTCATCTCAGAAAGCAATTTTGAAAGTTAGTTATTTGGGACATCACCATCCTAACAGAAAGCTTTATAAAAAACTCAGAATCCTATCTCTGGACGCAGCTGGGGGCACTGCTCAGTAAATAAAGAATGAGGCCAAGTTACAAATAAAGAACACGCGTAGGAAGAAAGGGGAATCAAAAATTGAGAATTCTGGTCCAGATGAGCAATATTTTTTCTTACTAAAGCTAAGTTCCTGTAGTACAGCAGCATGCAAACTTTTACATGAAATGGAGGAGGCTGGAGTGAAGGAAACGTTGTACACGTGTACTTGAATCCATTCTGTATTCCATATATCATAAGAACTTTGAAATGGAAGGGCGTTTTCAGCATAGCATTTGAATGCACACTATAAAACTAAAATCTATGCATAAAAAGAGAGAAGTTGGGGGGAAAAATTAAACTTGATTCATGAACTATAAAGGATAAAAAGTATAAGAGTAAATTTTAACTTGCTCTGCAAAGAATCAGTAATGTTAGTGAAAGCATAAATATCCTATTTATGTTAGCTTTACTATATAACACTACTTTTAAAAGTTCAGTGGGTTTTCTTGCAGGTGCATTAGAGACTTATCAAAGTAAAAAATTCGTTTCTTCCCATCCAGCTGAATTATTTAGGTTTAACACAAACAACTAAAACAACTGCCCTGCAATTCCTTAGCAGAAAATAAACCTTAGTAGTTTTCATTCTTGAGGCCTCTTAAGCTTGAAAGGACAAACTGTAAACACGGGGGAAAACACTTCCACTGTTACTGCCGTACTTACCGAACAGGCAAGCAGAACATTCAGAGGAGTGAACATTACATTCTGTCATACATTTGTCCTCAGTCAGGCAACTTTTGCTGAACAATCAAAATGAAGAGTGCAGATAATATAGACTCTGTGTATTTATGTGTGTATAAAATGTAACATAAAGTTCACTATCTCGGCCAACATATCCAGTGGTAATGTTCATACCAGACATCTGTCTATCATGATTATAGGGAACACAAGTAAAGCTTTATACGAAAATGTTCTGGAAATACAATTAATTTAAAACATTTTAAATCTTACCATCCATATGACATACTGATTAATATAATCAGGATCACTGAGCTGGTTTATTAACGGAAGAAGAATTCCTCGGGAGAGGATTTCCTAAAAAACAAAGGATAATAGATTGTTTTATACATTTATTCATAAAGCTAGNCCACATTCTCTTCCAATTAACATTACAAACGTAATTTGTAATTACAACAAATTACAAGAAAAACCTCCCCAAGAAAAGACAACCTCAAGAAAACAACCTCAGAAAAAACAACATCCATTTTCTAATGCTTTTCTCATGTTGGTAGAGCTGAAAGAACCTTCAAAAACATTTCACACAAACTGTTCACTGTTATTAAATACTTACCAAGACTCTACAGCTTTTAAAATATCCTAATATTAAATTAGATCAATTTTAGAAAATAAGAGCAGCAGTTTACGTATAAAAAAGAATTTATGACATTAAGTCAAAGAATTGGGATGGCTTTTAGAGTCTGTACTTACCCTGACAAAGTATCGCATGATCTTGTTCTGGAAGTCTCCAGGAGGTAGCAATATATATAGTAAAACCTCACACAGATCCCTTAGGAATCCTAGAGAAGGAAAACAAAAAGCCCTCAGCACAATTTCACATTATGTTACTTCATATCTTGCCTGATATC
>WEIT01017863.1:0-16868 GCA_013389985.1 Dryoscopus gambensis
AGATTAAATATACTTCACTGCATTATGCTAGTAATATTTCCCTCGAACTCATTCTTAAAACAAATTAAACCCCAACACAATTATTTCACATAGCAACTGGTACCTAATGTTGTATGAAAATGTAATTTGCAGTTTAAATTAAATCTTGTTAAAATGCTTATCTGATTTACCCAATCAGCTTGAAACATCAGTTAATTGATGAAATAGTGATAGCAGTGTTGTATAAGTACAGAACCACCTACCAAAACTGAGGAAATTACAAGGTAAAACAATCTGTGAGTACTACATGTTTCAGTATGAACAATTTACATATCTGCAGGAACTTCATCTTGCTACAGGGGATATGATACGTGATATGCAATATAATCCTCCAGACAACCAACAAGGATCTTCTCAGTACTGAAAAGTTGTGAGACTGAACAGAAGGAAAACAGGAGTTGTTAAAGGGATGCTGAAGAAGGAGACAGCAAAGAAATGTGTTCAGTTCAAGTCAAAACATGCAAGAAAGTCACAACAAAGTCTCAAAAAAAGAAGAACACAAACACTGAGTCACAAATTTCTCTCCTACAATTTGAAAACATTGAAAAAACATTTGAGCAGTTTCCTCTAACTGTGCTATTTTTCATGAACTTAGGAATATTTCTTTTTTAATCTCTATGCCTTCTTACACACTGCAAACTCTAAGTAGTGACAGCAGTAAAATCTATTTGTACTTACAACAATGCAATTTAAACGAAAAGCTGCTGCTAATTTATCAAAACACAGATTTAAGCTCCTATTGCCTTCATCTCTCTCCCCTCAGGTTCTAAACCTATTCTACTTCAACCCTCCTAAAAATCAATAAAAAACAACTTTAATATAAAAAATAAATATTCAAGAATAAGTACTCTAAGAAATTACTGCCTTATCATCTTTATGTCAATAATGTCATTTAGGTTCTTTGTTTTTGCTTGTCTAAAAATAGTCAAAATATCTAAACCTTAGAAGTTAGGTGCTATTGCAAAACAATAAAGTGTCTTTGGGGCTTGATATATGATATTTGACTGAACACTTATATTGCTCATTCAAGAAGCCCCTATACAAAACACAGATTATGAACATTGCCCACTCTGATGTGGGACTGCTTCTGGGTGACCAAAGCCTTCCAAGCAGAGCCAATGATAGTGCCCCCAGGAAAAAAAATTTTCACACTACAGAAAAATTGCATCTAAATGGATGCAACATACTTGCGGTAGAGTTATTTTGAACAGTCTCAAAAGACTGTTCATCACAAATCTCAAGAGTATTGTAACTTAACAATAAGGTTGTTTTATTTTCTATAACCTAATCATAACATTATTAACTTACACTGGCCAGTCAGGCAGGAGGGAGGGTTCCACAAAACATTGTACAAATGGCTTGGTAACACTTTAAAAGTCCTCTCAGACACACTACCACTCACACAAGTGTAATTTTTTTAAAAAATACATAATACCTTTTTTTTTAGAAGAAATGTAATCCTGTTTGACAGATGAGTTGGTGGGGAACGTAAAATTACATTAAAATAGTTTACAAAAAAGAAGTTGTAATTTTAATATGTATTTGTGGAAATCTTTTAAGATTCTCTTCTCTTTGACTTCCCTTTATCAAACCAACAGCATACCAGTCCTTTACAACACAGGAAAAAAGCAAAACAACCCAACATTAAATACCTGAAACAAAAAGTTTTACCATAGCTGATGTTGACCTTATAGGAACAAATACCTATCACAGAAGGAACTGCAAGTGTCCCACAGACATCATTAATGAATTCATTTCACAGCACCTTTTGAACATAGTTTTTCATCTCATTATGAGGTGCTTCAAATTTAATTACTTCATATTTTACATTGTTATTTCTGTTATAAGATAAAAAGCTATTTGGCAACCTGCCTGCTTTGATCAAAGTGTCTGATTTAAGAGAAAAAGAAAATGAAAATTGAACATTAAATACTTCGGCAACAAAACTTTCTGTATGCACAAACATACTGGATTTCTTAATAGCACTGTTTACATTAATGTCTGTTTTTATACAATAGCAAGTATTTACCTTTACTTTTCCTTTGTAATTTTTTAAGTACCTCTTATCCTGGCACCTGAAAATTACTGGCATAAATTAAAACATAATTACATGCAGATTTCTTCCAAGCAGCAAAAGAAGACAGCTTGGGAAATTCCATCACATATGCAGAAATTTCTTTTAGTTTACTATCTGTTTACTTTGCAGCTCTATAATCCAGCCATGCTGAATGCAGCATACAAATTATCAAAGAGGAAGAGGTCTCTGTGGCTCCATCAGGGAACTGTAGAAGTCATGTACAAAACTTTCATTAGAGAGAGTGTGGTACTGCTAGCCAGTTTCTCAATCTCATTTAAGGTTTTCCAGCATTCAGAGAGATGTATCAGGAATACATCTGGGACAGAAACACAGACAACATAATGCTAAGGAACACAATGTTTTTCCTAACTTTCACCAAGACCAGTCATGCCCCAGAGCATATCCAGCACCAAGCATAATTAAATATATTTCAAACACATTGTTCCTCATTCAAACATGCAATGGTTCATCCACAGACTAAGCCTGAGGAGCTGCAGATCCCAAAGGGGTATTTTGGATTGCTAATCTATTTGCCTTGAAAGTGGGATCATTTGTTTAATTTATCCACATAAACCCTAGAGATAATGAATTTTTTTACGAAAGGTTTTTTTTTAAGAAACTGATAAATAACTTGATATAGACAAAAATTCTAGCTTCACATGTTAAAAATGGTGTGCCTATATAGGTGCATTTTATATATATTTAGATATATGTGTAAACAGACACGCAAACACACACATACATTCTCCTTCTCCACAAAACATCTAAATTACCAACCTTCCCCAAATGAAAAAAGGATCCTCTGATATAAATGCATTCTCAGACTATGGCTGATTTTTCTAATAAGTTTCTAGACATTTTTGCTCAACTTCCCTACAATTAAAGTCTTAAAAGACATTCAGTGACACGATCAAACAATAGACTTGCTTAGTCTTGAAGCTGCGTTTGAAGAGGATTATAACAAGGTTTAAGCAGTTTATAAGAGTGAAAACCTCCACTAATATTTACAAAATTGAAGTGAATTTTCTCATAAAATTGGTTTCCATAAGATATTAATAGAATATTATTATTCTATACAAACAGAATATCATTATTCTATATGTGTAATTTCTGCAGCACTGATTCCTCAGGTGGAAGACAAAGAATTGTAATATTTTATGTAATTTCCATTCAAGTCAAAGGAAATTATAGGAACATTTTTGTACGCAAAAAACATTATTAGTAGTCCCTATATTGTTCTGTGTAACTCAGATAAGAAAAACTTTTTGATCATGGCCAACAATTAGGTTCTTCAGATGTTAGTCTCCTTTGAAAAGAAGGTTTCCCTGTGTGTTGTATTCATGGATCTTTGTAAATACCACAAATTGGAATGAAAATTTATTTAGCTAAAAGGTTCAAATACAGAGGAGTTGGTGTTAACAGTAACAGAAAGCTGCCCACTACATTGTTTTGAAAGATATTGAAACTCAACAGCAGATATGTCTTTGGAATAATAAACAAGGGAAAAAAAAAAAAAAAAAAAAAAAAGAAACCAAACACCACAGACCACTGTGTGGTGATGCCATCTTGTCTTCTAATTCTAACTCTAATCTTGTCTTCTGCTCTACAGGCAGTTTTCAGGCCTTTTAAACCAAAGAAATTTTTCAGATATACTCCTCCTTTGAAGTATCTGTATATTTCATGGATGAAATCCAGGAATCCAAGGGGAAGAGAATGAACAAGAAACCCATAGAATGGCTAGCTACAAATTTCTGAAAATTGTTCTCCAAATAAGCATATTTTCTTTTGAGCTGTGGCCAATAAGCATGGCAAAATAATGCTGTGTTCCAGAAGCTAACCTGTATCTTTAGTCTTTGCCTTTGAAGAAAGGTACATTCTGTCTTCTCCAGGAATATCAAAAAATGCAATCCTTTCAGAGACAAAGATGAGGCTGGCCTTGCTGACCATCATACCCCTGCCTTCCCTTTTGCTCTCCTAGACTGCATTGCCCTATTTCCTATACCCCACTTCCCCCAGCACAGCAGCTGGCATTCTGCAAATCACCTTTATGGTGATGGACAAGTAAGTTAAGTGCTCTCTGGATGCATTTCAGTATTTCTGTGCATGTTCACGTCTAACATTCATAAACTATGTGGAAAGATTGTTAAAAGAAACAAAACCGAATAAACAGGAAAATAAAGGGAAAAGTAGAGCCATTTTCTGTGTTTTACATGTTTTCTGAGTAAAATGAAGCCACTATTTCACTTTTGACTTCAAATCACATTACCAAAGACTGAACTCAGGTACCAGAACAAACAAAATTAAGGTGTTTACCACTAACTTTTAACTGATGGCTTTCCCCTTTCCTTGACGGCAAAACCTTCCCTCATTGAGCTGCAGAGAATATATTGGTGTCCATACCAGTCCCAGTCCCATAACCTCCAAAAATCAACAGAAATCAAAATTGCATAGCATAATATATTACTTCTGCTTCATAAGCTTAGAAATATGAACTTGTGTAAAACAAACAAAATTTGATTCCTCCCTGTGAATTTTTTTTTACTATGAATACAGATTTGTAAATCATTGAAAATGTCTTCCTAATGCCAACTTTCCTCGCTTTTAGCTTCCCACAATAAACCTACAGATAGTATTATTTCAAATTTGTTATTATTACTTCAGAATGTTAAATTTCATGTCTGAAAACAGGGAATTTTTATGCTGAAAAAACTGCCTCCACACTAGACAGCTTTCTGTAGTATTATTTCTCCTATGCTTTTTGCTTTGGAACTTGTTATTCTGAAAAGACTTGTCAGCATTAAACTTTAAAAAAGGAGAATTTATTCAATTGTTTCCGTAAAAGAATCCCAGGAATTTTTCATTTGAGTCAACAAAATCATGCTTGTTCACCTGTACACAAAAGTGAACTCAAAAAGACTGGTGAAAAATAAGTCAAATACTGCAAGGATAAAAATTTAAACACTTAATTTCAGCATATTTTGATGGAATATAGTTCAGGGACAGGAAAGACAAGAGATGTGCAAATGGGTGTGTCCTGTTAAGAAAAAACAGGCAGCCTTAACAATAAGATCATTACACTGTCTTATGATGACAGAGCCCAGAAAACTCTTAAGGTTTGTATCTTTTCACAGATAAGTAAAACTCTCCAAGCAAATAGAATTAATTCTTGTTACTAATTAAGTCTAGACAAGCTAGATCTTTTCCCCTGGAATGTTTTTGCCAAACAGTTAATACCTGCAGACTTCAGCCTGGGTGACAGGCTGGTAACACCTCATGAGCTACCCCAAGTGCAGCGCTAAAGTGGTTGGAGCTTTGTGTTAACTTTGCACCTGTGCAGGGCCCCCGGCCTCGAGAGGCTGTGTGGGATCAAGTGCTCCGCCACGGGGGTCAGTCAGCTGTATCAAAATCACAGCAGACTCCCTCATAACAAAGTCTCCTTTTTGTTGTTAATTAAGACAGTACCAAAAAAATAAAGTTACTTATTCAGCCATGAGGGCTGAATGCTCCCAGTAGGTAGTCTTTTCACAATTCAATTTCTCTGATGGGACTCGAAGAGGAAATGAAACAACAAATTGTGCTCCTGATGATCTAAGCAGAAGCTGCAATTCCTCGGGGAGTCCTGCTAGGTCAATTAGTTCATCAGGCTAACAGAGTGCCAATCCAGAAACCAGTGTCCCACCAACAAAGGTTTGAAAAAGTGAAGTTCAAGGCCCAGTTGTAAGGCAGTATCCAGTAGATATTATTGTTAGGTTTGGCAAAAGCACATTTATTGAGTATAAAACCAGGGCAGCGGTACTCAAAAGCCAGGGGATATGCATGTCCTGCCAGATTCATTCTTTTGAATGCAACAGATGCAGCCCACCTTTGTAAGATCTCTAATGAACATTCCTGAACAAAAGAAGTTCATCTCAACAAAATGTTTCCTTCTTAAATTAGTTATTGAAGAGGTAAGTACCTTTAATCAAGCTTTTCTCTGAAAAGTCAAAGTGCAGTGCTGCACCTGTTGTTTTTCTTCTTTTGAAGTGTTTTCATATTCTGTAAACTCAGTATTATTTCATGTTCTATTCTTATTGCATAGTATTGTTTTACAATTCTATGGTAAAAATAATGAAGAAGACATTCTTCTTACTACACCATCCAATAACATTGTAATGCAATTGACAGCATTCAAATATTTTTAAAGCCCCACTTCAAGCAAATATATAAACCTGTGCCAAGTTTTTACCCTTTATATTTTGAATAAGAACTTGATACTTCAATGGTAATTTTATAAATTGCAAGCACTGTTTCTGGTGCCACAAGAATACACTTCAAAAGAAAAGATGGTCTAACAGACTTTTGAAACTTCCAACTTTCACCTGTAGTCCTGTGAATGTCCCCAAAATATCCAAGAACCCATTTTGTTGCTGTAACCTATGGGATCTGAATTACAGAACTCATTTTTACCAACCTCGCAGCAGGACTCTGGGATTAACAATCCTCCTCAGTTTGGGAACAGAAAGGACTATAAATTCCAGGCAGCTGTACTCCTTTCCATCTGCATATATTGCTGCAATATAGTAGTCTTACTTGAATTGGTCAGACATGAGGCAGCTGAATCTGCAAATTGTCATCTATCCTGTTATGTTTGTAAACAATTGCTGCATTTTCTGCTGCAAAGCAATTCTAGATAGTCCAAGTTTTTGCAAAAATAACAAAAAATAAATACTTTTTTAATTTTTTCCTTTACTGGTCACAGTTGTAAACAAAGCTGCGTAAAGAAAAGTGGGTTATTTGGTTCCAGTTTACTTTATTGCTATCAGCCACTGCAATACTAGACCTTGATGCTTTATTTACAGAATTCCCCACCGACAAAAAATAGAACTGTATAATGAGTAGACAAATGCATTTCAAGAGCACATCTTGAAAGCTGTTTTTGTAAAACGCCTTCTGGCTGCAGTGTTTGAATGTACTGTATGCTGACAGTCAGTAGGGACAACAACACAGATGTGCTTTGTTTGGTTCCTAATGGATTCAGTCCTGAAAGGCATTAAAAAGAGAGTGGAGAAAATTTAAGCTTTACCTTTTCATGAAACTCTGATCATGTGCTCTCTTTCTCCTCTGGCCATGCAGGTTGAAATAGGGCAGAACAATAACACAGGCTATTTATGAGAGAATTCATTCTCTTTTCTTGAAAAAAATATTAAAGCTACAATATAGATTCACAGAAAACTATCCTTAGATTGTAATATTTACTTTTATTTTCTTAAGAATAGGTTAATTTCATTTTAATTTAAAACCATGAGCTGAAACATTTAGGTCAAGACTCTTTAGATTGTCTATCTAAAAATAACACTTAAATTGCTTGTAAGTCCTGTAGAGATTGTAAAATTTGTTTTACTTAATTAGCTTTTTATAATTCAAAAAAACTGGTTTTACTTACAGCATCTTGAAATAATTTGAGTGCTTCTACAGAGTAAATATAAAGTGTCAGCTGAAAGAAATGCACAGCCAACGATCCATAAAGCCAGTCCTAGCAGTTAGAGTACTAATGGTAATGCTGTTGCCAGTAAGATCATAATATAGAAGATATTAAAGAAGCATCTCTGAATGTGATTGTCTGATTTTACACTGGAAATCTGCATTTTGATGCAAACATAGACAACCACTAGATCTGATCAATTATCCAGCTGTTCTGACATAAAACTGAAACTAGAAAATAAGGTAACTTTACGGGATCAATTGCTAGTGATCATGTTCTATGCAAACCTGATCTCCGTGAAGACTGCTGTTTTGAACAACGCGCACCTTTTCAGGAGGAAATTATGATGACTTCAATCCCTTTTAAAATTTTCTGGCAGGAGGACTGGTGTGACAGTGCACATGAGTTGGTAAGTGTAAAGTAAACCTGAGCTAGACTACAAGTTTAGCTCCTAAACTTATATGATGTCACAAATTCTTTCACATTTCTAGGCACCATGCTCCCCTGTCAGCTCTAAGACTCTGTGTCAGGGGGGACTGAGAATACAGGCATGGAGTGCCTCATGTGAATGAATAGACAGCAAATAGAATAGAAACATCATTATCACAATCCTGAAATCTTCCAGATGCCAGCAAAGAAGCAGAAATAATGTCACAGAAACTTGTGTGAAAAATCTTGCTAATAGCAGGTTATATTGTAAGTTTATATCAGATGATGGCTTTGTAAATATGTCCATCTAATCCATTTTCACATACCACAGTAGAAAGGATGGAAAGTGGAGTATTAACCTTAGGTCCACATCTTCTCTTCAAGTAAAACAGTATCAGTACACAAGACCACAAGTTTTCTACTAATTCTCTTGCCTTTTCTTATAAGGAAGAGAAGGAGAGATTCCAGACACTATGAAAAGGCTCTTGTCCTAACTGTAAGAACATTCAAGTGACCTTTTCAACTGATGATACTTCCACATGACAGCTACCAGGAGCACTAATTAATGCCCTATGGTCTTCACATTTGTGTGCCTATTAACAATTATTATCTCACCGGACTTGGGATGATTGCTTTATTTCTATCTACAATAGATTCTGCACGCCAAGTTTCATCTGAGAACCACTCAAGCAACTGTTTGAAAACATCTCTCATAAATGTCAGGCCACCATTCAGTTGCATTCGGCATCATTTTAAATGACAGCTAAAACATGCAAGTGGAAACTTGCTCCAAATAACAAGGTAATCATAAGATGTTGGGTACTTAATTAGAAACTGCTCCAGGTCCTAGATTCTCTGCTGCTTAGTAATGACTACAGTTTCACCTGATTATGGACTTTAAATTCAGTCCAGCAGACAGAGAAATTCTATAAAAAGAACACAAACATGAAGAATGCTCTCAGGAAAGTGGACTACTCAGGAAAAAAGTTCTTGTTAAAACATGATGTCTGACGGACTCCTCAGATCAGTTGACAAAGGCAACATCATTAATAGAAGCAGCTTCTATAAACTCTCTAATGCAGGCAGTTATATTACTTTGACCTGGAGCATAAAAGAAACTCTTCTGAAAATACATTATTTCTAGTTCCCGTATTTTTAAATACTGTGTTGGAAAAATGGAAAGGAGAACACTAAATGAAATGAGAAAGCAGGCTGTTAATTGACAGTACTTCAGATGCTCATATTGCATACTCAGCAGACATTTTGAAGGTTAATTGAGTACTGACACTGTGGAAAATTTAAAAGAAGATCCTATACTTAGAATATGAAGACAGATAACCTACAGGAAGCAAGGTACATTTTTAACAGTAAACAATTTTTAAAAATTGGAAGACCTACTGGGGAAAATACAGCTTTTCATGATGTCTTTACATGAAAAAAAAGCTTTTTAAATAAAATTTTCTTTTTAACATCCCTTTAGAAAGCATGCTAAGAACCACTTAGGTACTTGAGAACAACATACTAGCCAATTCTGAAATTTTATGCTTCTTACCTAAGACATCCAGTAAAATTGCCTTGTATAACTAACCAGCAGCAGACATGCAAGGAAAAACATTATCAATTTCTTANAAAACATTATCAATTTCTTATTTAAAAAAAAAAAAGAATTATGTCAATATGTATTATTCGTCATGTTTATAAATTTTGGAGCAATGAGACAAGTGGGATTTCACTTGGTGCTCTCAGCTCTTCTCTGTTTTCCTGTCTGCCTACATGTCCACATCACACAGTGTTCTTATTGTTCACACAAGTCATTTCAAGTGTCAGGAATATTGTGATGGTTCTTGGATAAGTCAATAAATTATACTGATTTACTTTAAGAAAAGACTGAAACATTGATATAAATGACAGCTTGGAATATAGAGATGATTTCACAATATAATATAGAAAATATATGCCTTTGTTATATGATTATCATACTACTTACATTTGCAAAATAAACTTCAACAAAGGAGGCAGAATTAATTTTTTTTAATTTATATTGAGATTTTAAATTTTGAGCCTGAAGTACCTCCACAAAATTAGGTGTGTCACACTAGAAGTGAAAAGAAGCAAAACCCAACGTAAACCCCCAATATCGTTACACTTTCTGCAACTAGCAATGAAGTGGAGTAATAACTTTTTATGATTTCAATGCAAATAATCTGAGCCACTGAATATGCCACAGGAAAAATTCATAGGTCTTCCTCACACCCACCTCAAACTGGATTTATTCAGTCTACTGCAGTCAGTGCAATATGGTGCCATGCAATCTTCAGATAGCTTTATGGAATATACCATATCTTATTCCCCATTTCATATGGAATTGGTAAAACCTGCCTTTTCCTTGGTTTTCATATACACACTTGCATTTTCATTTCCCTCAGAATATAATCAGAATTCTATTAAAAGAATGCAGAAGATTACTACTTTTCAGAGGCACCCACGCTGTTTTCAGGAAAGGAACCACTGCATTTATCCAAAACTTTTTACAAGCTATTTTTAAAGATGCAGAAGTAAAAGGAAAGAAATCTAATACTTAGGTTTTGACTTTGATTTTACTTTAAAAGAGTTAGAGCAAAATGCTAAGTACTAAGTAGTATTTTAACACATAATTGTCAAAATACATTTAGAATTCAGAAATGTTTGTGGGTTAAGAATTGCTGAACAGAACACTACACCAGTTCTTTTATTCTGAGCATAAGTATCCCCTGCAGTGACATAGGAACTTTTTGATGTACTTTTCAAAAGGTTTTCAACTCAACCTATCAGGTGGTTTTAGGAACTCAAATTCTTGTGCTGAAGCCCTGTGCCAGCAGTTATCAAATAATGTATGGCATGCATCTTAATATTCTTGCTGTGTGATCAGTCTGTTTCTATATTTGTGTGCATATGTATGTGTATTCCCATATTTGTGGTCCAAATCTTGTGACATTGAAAATGAAATGGTGTAGTGTTTTATTACAGCTATGTACATAGCAGTGTCTCACTAACAGAGGCTTTTCAAGCAACCATTAACTGACTTCACTGGAATGGCTTGAAAAGCAGGCTTTTCATTTCTAATGGTTTAATAATAATAGGGATTTTTTTCCCAAAGAGATGTAGAGTTTGGTTTATTGCTGAAACAGATTAATTTTCTCAGGTTTCTACCTCCACACCATGGGAGATTTGACTAGGTTAAATATTGCCACAGTTTAAGCCCAGCTGGAAGTTAAGCACCACGCAGCCGCTCACTCAACCCTCACTTTCTCCCTGGCCCAGTAGAATGGGGAGGAGAATAAAAGTAAAACTTGTATGTTGAGATAAGAACAGTTTAATAATTGAAAATAAAGTAAGATACAGTAATAATGGTAAATGATAACCTTAATAATAGTAAAAAAGGAAAAAACCAGTGATGCACTAGGCAATTGCTCACCACCCACTGAGCAATGCCAGACCCCCCTTTCCTGAACCCAGATCAGCACCTCTTCCAGGTAACTCCCACCAGTCCACCAGTCTTTTTTATACATATATATATATATATATATAGAGCATATCTTTATTTAAATTATTAAAAGGAAAACATAAAGTAGTTTAGTATTCTGTTCTTGAGCTCTTGTAGTTACCTGAGCTTCCAATAAATGTATATACAGCTATTAAAAATGAGAGCCATGAAATATTAAAGGAAACCTTGGTCTTTTTGCTTTATCACGGGATACTGATCATGTTACAGAAAGTAATTATTACAACTTCCTTTTGACTGGTTCCAGTATCTAGTCATAGCCAACAATCAACTCTCATACAACAAATAGCTAACTCCTTGACTTCAGGCTAAACAGAAGTGGGGACGAAGGAGAGCTCCATGATGCCACATCAAGGGGAGTGCATGTTGTGAGAAGCTTCTTGCTGCTCACTCTCTGCAAATACCAGGTAAATTCTGTAATCCTGCTACCTCTGGTATTGAATACAGCACCTCTATGAGGAGCAACAACTAGACCAGGCAGCTTTCTGGAAAGTCTATAAATAAGACACCTTCCCCCCTTCCCCCCTCATGCTTATATTCTTTTGTAGAATGAGTATAAAGTTTCTACTAATAAATATAATTTTTTAAAGCTAGTTCTCTGCATTTTAATACATATGAGATTTTATCAAGTGTATTACATTCAGGTGAATCTATTACCTAATTTGTGCAGAGCTAATGAATTATTTTTGGCAACATGTGAAAACTAGTGAAGATTAAATTGTATACTACATTTCATAACAGGTTTGAATTATTACTATCAATTATTCTCAGGGGAGACAGATGAAAACCACACACTAGAGAATAAAGCCTTTACCTATAACTGCAAATAACACTGCTCGATGCCATTCACCTGCCAACCATGTGGGTTTTCTAGGGCAATTGTCTTTATGAGTTCTACCTCCTGCCAAAGTTCACTATTTGTCTCCAAGTAACTTTTTTCCACCATTGTAAGATACATTGTCCTTTCACACTAATGACAAAATCTGCATGCATCTGGCTGAAAGTTAGTGCAGGTATATGTGGCTGACTTAGGGAAATCACTTCTAGCACATAGAGAAATCCATTCGCCACTATCAACATATTTTTCCACCTAAAGTCAGCTCTTAGGAGCTGCAAAAGGTAGTTTAAATGCCTCTACTTAGTGTAAGAGTAACGTTTTCTCAATACACTCAAATTTCAGGTCTATGAGAGGGTGCTCCAGAGCCAGGATGAGTAATTAGAACCAAAAAACAACCATTGTTAAGCTTCCTCCCAGTACCCTTATCTGTGTTATCTGCCATTATTGTTGCTTACAAAGCAGCATGTTACAGGAATATGAGAAAATCTAATATAAACCATGACTAATACAATTTTTAAGAAAGAAAAATCTAACTATGGCTAGCAGAAAGTACTCTGCAGGCTTATAAAAAATTGTAGGCAGAAATAAAAAAATTGAAACTTGTGTGCAAGACTGTCTGGACAACTAAAAGTCCTAAAGTATAAAAGCACATTAGCCTAGCAAAAAAAAAAAACTCAAGTAGGGTTTAGTTAGCAATTTCAGCGGTTAAGTTCAATTTAGAGTGGGACAGAAGCAGTCCATAGCCAGTTCACCTTATAGTTTCCCGTAGCTTAGCACCAATCCTGATGAGTGCTTCCACAAAGAATCACCAGCCTACTCTGCTCTACTCTGCACTCTGCTCACCTGAGTGCTGCAAGCAATTGGCTGCCACAATAAAAGAAGGATATAAAGCAACTAAAGGAGGGCCACGAGGTGAAGGGCCTTGGGAAGCCATATGAGGAGCAGCTGAGGTCACTTAATCTGTTCAGCCTGGAGAAGACTGAGAGGAGACCCCATTGCAGTTACAACTTCCTTGTGAGGGGAAGAGGAGGGGCAGGCACTGATCTCTTCTCTGTGGTGACCAGTGACAAGACCCAAGGAATGGGCTGAAGTTCTGTCAGGGGAGGTTCAGGTTGAATACTGGGAAAAGGTTCTTCACCCAGAGGGTGGTTGGGCACTGGAACAGGCTCCCCAGGGAAGTGGTCCAGCACCAAGCCTGACAGAGTTCAAAAAGCGTTTGGACAACACTCTGAGGCACATTGTGCAATTCTTGGAGTGCCTTGTGTAGGGCCAGGAGTTGGACTCTGATGGAAAAAATCGTGAGTGTGAGGGCGGTGAGGCACTGAAACTGCTTGCCCAGGAAAGTTGTGGATGACCCATCCCTGGAACTGTTCAGTGCCAGGCTGGATGGAACTCTCAGCAACCATGTCTAGTGAAAGGTGTCCCCATCCAAGGCAGGGTGGTTGGATCTAGACGATCTTTAAGGTCTTTTTGGACCCAGGCCATTCTGTGATTCTATGGTCCCTTCCAACTCAGGATATTCTATGATTCTAGGAATGATTTAGTTCAAATATTATAGCATACTGTGTAACATGTGCTCTGAAACCAACCCAAAAATTATAAATGAACACAAAAGGCAGCACATATGTACATACTTGAAAGACATTGTAAAAAGAGAGGTGAAAAGAGGTGAAAATTATGTATGCCACTTTCCCAAGTACCTATTAATATGCAACACTATTCAATATACAATTCAGAGCCATTTAGATGTGGTTACAGATCATCTTAATATTCTTTACCTTGCTCTTTAAGCATTCTGAAGAAGGAACCACACACACATTAAGAATTCTCAGTATAAAAAACAAGCTGTTGAAAAAAATCTTTCAGTATTTATGTTCCGCTATTATGCCACAAAAGACAGTAAAAATGCACATACAGCTACAGTAAAAATAGGAGAATGTAAAAGAACACTGAATTATATTAACCCCTTTTCAGAGGGCACAAAAAGTCCTAACATACATTTGAATCTTATTTATATAGCAGAATATTAAAAAAATAATAAAAATAAAAGTCATGCTTATTTGAGCTCCCTTCAATAGATGAATTTCACAGCTATGCAATTTTTTCAACTATCAGTGCTGAAGCTTTATTCTTATCTAGGTCATTTGAAATATATAGATATGTGATCTGTATGTATAGTTGTGGAAATAGATATCCACAGTCAACATCAGTTCAGGTTTTACATCAGTAACACAAAACTGAAGAAACAGGCATGAAGATGCACAAATATGTCTGCATGTTGACAGAATACTAATAAAGATAGAGAGTGTTACACTGCGGTCTAATTGTTGGCAGCTTTAATTTAATAACAAACAGAGAGCAAATTTTTATGCCATGCTTAATCCATCTCACAGTGAATTATTCCCTGCAGTGTCCATCCACAAATGTACAGCCACCTCCCCTGCATCAGGTGTAATCAGACAGTCCCATCAGACAGATCCATAGAAAAAATAATCATGTTTTCTTTTGGATTGTCTGTGGGTCCAACTCAGTGTGTGCCATCTTCTCTGTACCAGGAACTCAGCCACAGGCTCAAGAAGCAAGCAGAACAGCAGGATTTAGATGCAAAATGCCTTTTTTTTGGATCCACCACCATGGGGAATTACATCCCTAGCAGGAACGAACCAGACCAAATGTGGCCACAGAAATACATGGTAGTAAATCACACAAACACGGGATCAATAGCAATGATGTGCTAATGCACCCTGTGCTCACAGTGATATCCATTGAAATGCAATTCATAAAACCATGCATTAGAACAACATCATCCCTGTACTTCAGGACCACACAGACTTACAGCTTTTCCTTTCTGAAATCAAATGTAAACCACATTATTCAGGTAATACTAGCTGGACCTAATTTACCCATGAGTGCCTAACTCGATCCAGCTTTTACCCTGCTTATGTCTTACTGCCAGAACTTGTAACAGATTTTGGTTTTTTAGCATGAGTACCTAAAATGTAGGTTGTGAACTGTTAATATCAATAAACTAGAACAAAATACCATGTTATCTTCAACCCCCTACTGTCTGGATTTAAGTCAGTATATTCACGGGACAGGCTTTATGGAATAATCAATAAAGAAGTAAAAAAGACAGCACAGCATCTTCTCTAAAGGAGAGAACAGAGGGCACACAGCAATTTAAAAACTATGCCAGTAACAAGAAAGGAAAAACTAAAGTGGAAAAGGAAACCCAAAACACATCCTCTCAACAGAGCTCCCAGCAGAATAGAAGACAAATCCATAAAATCTAATTTTTGGTATCCAGCTGAGATGCAGTAGCAAGCTCTCTCCAGGCACTCAGCGCTCTGCATCAGTTAGGTACAGAACAAACACATGTAGCTGTTCAAAATAATCCAGCATAGACTCAGTGAATAGTAACCAAGTATCCAGTGATCTGCAATATAATCAGGTACTGGTCTGTTCTGCTGCAGGAATAACCAGCAAGTCCTACTCCCAATTTAGGCAGGTTATCCTCTAAGAGCAGACTTATTCCCCTCTTAACAAAGTGCACAGCAACCCTTAAGCTTTCGCTCTTGCACATCACATTATTCTTATCAGAGTTATTCCCAGCTCCAACCTCTGCTCATTACCTAGGCACTAACAAAGTGCACACAAAACCACAGTCCTGCTACTGTCTTCCTCTCAAAAATGGAAAGGTCAGGAAATGACTCCTGGAACATCAACACAAAACAGATCTGCGAAATGACACAGAAGCTTATAAAACTACTCTGACTACAGAAAAACCAAACGATGGTTATAATCATCAGAGACTTCTAAATATAGAGAGGAGGATGACACTGAAGTGAAATAACAGACTTCAAAAATGTTAGATTTGCTAACACGTACTGTAGTGACCTTAGTTTGTTTTGTGCTTGCAGAGTTGAAAAAAGGAAGTTCATGATGAGCTGTCAGAACCTAACAGCACACAGGCACGGGAGTGCTGCATCAGAGGCCTCATCCTTACTCCAATTAAATTGTGACACAGCAACAACGATTTTAATGGGTTCAGGGTGGGATCTCTGTTGGAGTTTCTGTCACCATTGACCCAAATCAGAACTCAGCTGCTTTGCTTGAAGCAAAAAAAGCTGGTGTCCACTAATCCCTGAAGCCAGTCTCTTCACTGCATTTTTCAGGAACATTTTCTGTGTAAATATATATCTATTGTTCAAGCTGTACTGTCTCTCAGAAGCCTTAAAAAGATCAACAAATTTTTTGTAGCATATAATGATAATCTCCTTGTAAATTTTCAAAAATTTTTAAGTCTTACATATTAAAGATATTATGCAGGATTTAAACATACATCATAAGTTATTAAAGGAGTACCCAATTTAAAAAAAAAAAACAAAATCAGTCTATGTATACTTCAAAATAATTTCTCCAGAGTTAAACTTTCAGTGCATGCAACAGCTACACAAGACGGGTGAGTTAGAAAAAACCACAG
>WEIT01017864.1:0-41644 GCA_013389985.1 Dryoscopus gambensis
CTCGGTTACAGGCTGCCTGCAGAACAGGGGCAGCTCTCCCCTGCGAGGGGAGCACCGGCCCCGGGCCACCGCCGCACCAAGGGGGCAAGGAAGGGCCTGGCCCAAACCTGGGCCCAGGCACGGGGCCCTCTCGAGGAGCCCCGAGGGGAGGGCCTGGCCCCGGCCTCAGCCCAGGCCTTCCAGCCACGCCTCACCTCCTGAGGCAAGACACAAAGAGGAACTTNGGAATTTCCCGTGCTCACACGGGCTTTTTATACGCAAATTGCAAAAGCGATTGGCCCAAAAAACCCGTCAAACAACTCAGCTTCAACCCATTACAGTCGTCCTTCATACATTCTGTTGTTTGAAGCAGAAATCAGTGCCCTTCAGTCCAGGATCCATCAATACGGGGGAGCTGTGGAGACCTACTTCCATCAGTGTGGAAACCATTGGCTAAATGCAGTCCAATAAACACCTTTAGGTTATAATTATTACTTAAACAGAGATAAGAGCTCTGTTTTCTTAGGCACTGAGAAAGCACATAACAGTCCTCCTCCTAAAAGCTCTATTATTCCAGTCAAGGAAGGACTATTTATTGACTTAACAGTTATTTCTGATTTAACATGTGCCAAAAGACAGCAAACGTAAACCAGTTTAAGAGAGTCCACAGAAGGCAACTGAATCAAGATCAGTTCCTTCTGACTGACTTAGTTGGATTGCTTCAGCTTGAACACCCAGAGCTTCGTCCTACAAGGTGTCACAGCAGCCACTTCCTGAGCATGTTAAAATTAACTGCAGACCCGTTTAAAGTACCCAAGTTGTCCATTTATTCACAGGAACACTTAGAAAGCCCAAAGAATTGGGTTTCTTATCTTTTTGGATGCATTTTATCATAGAACCATGGAACAGCCCAAGCTGGAAGGGACCTCAAAACTTCACCTAATCCAGGTTTTGTGGGACAGGGACCCTCCATGAGATTATCCATCATCCTGTCCAATCACACCTTGGAAACCCCCAGTGAGGAGGTGCCCTCTGTTTGATCCTCTCCAGAGATGAGACATCTCCTCCCCAGAAATAACCTGCACTCAGAGTCCAGCCTACAGTGAGAAGGTTCAGTGAGGGACTGAAGTCTCTCCAGCCAGACATCCCTTTCCTCGGGATCATGAAGCTGGAGAAACCTTTGACAAGCTGGTTTTTGTCCACCCAGGAAACTAAACTTGAGAGCAATCCAAAGGTATGTGGGAGGTGCACCTTGAGCCAGTGGTGGGAAGGTGTATCTCAGGTTCAAATTTTGGGTTCAAATCCCAGGTAAGCACCCAGCTGTCCTTGGTCTGGCACTTTTGTTGTTGTGGTTTTCCCTGTGTTTTGGAGCTGCTCAGCTCTGCCTGAAAACACAATGTGCTGGGCTGCAGCCACGAGCTTACATGCCTAGTCATGGGATTTCACTCTTTTTTGTGCAGAGGAGGCTCTTTCTGGCAGAAGACAATGAGAGAAACCCACTTTGAATAACCAATACCCCAGCCATCAGAGCGTCTACCAGAGTCAGGAACGCATCCAAGCACTCCCTGCAACTCAGGAGAAAAGGAAAGGACTGGGACTGGTCACCCCCATTGATGTGTAAGCACTGGGATTTTCCAGGGGCACTCAGTCCCACCTTGGTGGATTAAGCATGTTTTGAATATTAACTATATGTATTTGTGAAAGAGTGAGGGAAACCTACTCAAATCACCTTGCTTCAAAGGGATTGCTGCTTTCCCTGGAGTAAATGTGTAATAGAAACCAGGGTGTTCATGGGATTAAGGAGCATCCCACTGACATTTTAAAGAGTGCCTGTGGTTCACCGTGGGTAGATCTGGGTGCCTGGAAAAGCAGAAAGGGCGCATAAAGGATGAGAATTTTTTTTTAAAGGAAGAACAGCCCAGGGAAGGGAGTGGAGCAGGAGCTCTGCTGCATCTCAGGGTACAGCTGGGAGCCTCCTGCCCTCCACACAGACCAGGAGAGCTCTGGAGAGGCAGACCAAGCCAGGGAGACACGGAGGCAGGACTCACATCCCCCTCCTCGCCAAGCTGGGACCAGCTCGAGCATGTCACTGGGAAGGGGTTCACCTCTCCTGCAGCGGGGCTTTTTTTCATTGTCGGGAGTCGCAAAATCCCATTTCACCCCAAACCCTGAGTTCCCTGGAGGTTCCCCTCCTTGACACACCCAGGAGCCTCAGCTCTCACCCGGATTTTTACACCTGGCTTTGCTAAGCCTGGAGGGGGTTCCCAAGAGAGATCTTTGGGTGCCTTCAGGCTTTCCTGTCAGGTATGCAGAAAACACAGCACCCACCTCGCCCCTTGAGACGTGCCCTAAGCCAGGGTGGAGAAGAACCACCCCTTCCATTTCCTAGGAAAAACACCGATTTGGGGGGCTGTGGGGGCTCCCCCGCTGCCACAATGATGAGGCTGTAGGTGATGGCATCACGTTGAGAAGTCCTCCTTGCCCAGATTTGGAGACTGCCAAAGCCGCCCTCCTGAATTCCACCTCCCTCAGATAACGAGCTCTGGAAGAGGAGGGATTTTTAACATCAGCTTCCTTCCTTGCAAGGCTGCTCAGGCTGATGTCTCAGTTCCCTGACTTCTCACTGGCTCTTTTGAGCATGACCATGACAATCTCACACCCTGAATAAACTCCTACCGGTCATCTGGAGACTTTCCCACTCTCCTATGGGAAGCCTTTTCCATCCAGGGACATACAGTTGGTCATTGATCAGTGGGTTAAAAATTCTTGCAACACACTCAGTTAGCTTTGAAACAGTTATGTTACTGTTTTTTTTGTTGTAGCAATGACAAATTACTTCCTGAGCAAAACAATGAGATGTCAGCATATTCACAATATTTCAACATTATGTGCTAATCCATTTGTATCCACAATGATGCTTCTAGAAAAAAAATGGTAGGCCAGCATAATGCCAAGGATACTTTGACTTATTTTTTGACTTCTTCCTCTTTTTTCCTTTCTCCTTTTTTCTTTTTTTCTTTTTTTTCTTTTTTTTCTTTCTTTTTCTTTCTTTTTCTTTCTTTTTTATTATTCAGAATATTCCAGGGCACAACCTGCCTCAGTCTTGATAATTCAGAAATGAGACCAATTTGCTTCTCAAGATGGGCAGTCAAAATAAACAAAGACAATATCCACCAGTTCTAAAAAGCATTGCCCTTCTTCTGAGAGGAGAACAACCTCATCAGAGCTAAGGAGGCAAGCACTGTCTTTTCCTCTCTGTTCCAGACTGTTATCACTTCCCAGATATTGCTCTGGAGCCAAAGTCCTGGAGACAGATTTATTTTCCCCAAAGCTTAGGAGGTATCCATACCCTCCAATTATCTTCTGACTGGCTGGTTATATTAAAACATGAAAGGGCATCCTGAAAATATATTAAAACCTGTCTTTTTCTACTTGGTACTTTACACAAAAGGAACCAACCCACTAGAAAATTGGGCCCATGAGCCAAGAAGATTTATCCTCTTTTGAAGAGCTCCATTTGGAAAATCCTTTCCAGAGATTCTTTAAACAAATGTGTTCGAGAGAAGGTAATCATGAAAGGAAGAAGGAAGACTCAGCTAAACAATAGGAGCTGGATAATTCCCACAAAAGTTATTATTGATCCTTGCTTCCAGGAAAAAAAATCCCCTCTGGATAAATGCAGCTTTCTGGAAAAGGGTTTAAACTTAACACTTCCATTTTACTGGTATTTGCTTTCCAGAAGAGATGAAAGATAGTGACTGACTGAACAGCATGAAGTCTTCTCGCTTATCCACACCTCTGGAAAATATGCTGGGCTCCACTTCCTTCCCTTTCCACATTTTCCCCCTGACATAATCTTTCCCATGTGTTCAAAAAAAACTGAAGAGTTCTTTGTATCTGGAGAGTAATCAAGTGCTCACATGCCCTGGTGATGTAAAAGCCAATTTATGTCCAAGGAAGTTCTTCTGGAATTTAGGAGTAACTCCTATCAGCCATTGCTTGTGCCTCTCCCGATGAAACATCCCAGAAATCATCAGAAACCCTCTGTTTTATGTGAGCACCAGAGCAGCAGCCCTGGCACAGGGGGAGCATCTCAGACCCTCCTCTCAAGCCTCACCTGGAACTGAGCCGAGCAGCCAGAGAGCAGGAGCAGGTCAGGGCAGCCCAAAACGTGTGAGGGAAGCTCCTGCAAGCAGAGATGATGCTGGAGCTCAGGTAATGGCTGGGAAGAGAGCTGTTTCTTGTAGTGCCACGGGAGCCTTGGTGCAAGACTCTCGCAGAGAGCACCAAAGTCAGCTGCACTCGACATCTTTTGGGGAAGAGCCCGGACCCGAGGTGTCGTTTGGTGTGATCCTGAGCCGTCACACCTGCGGCAGCCCCAGGGAGGGGATGCTGCTGCTGGGGCTGTGGTCTGTGTTGGCCAGGAGGAGTGAGAAAGCCAGGCAGCAGATGCATACCAGGGCAGCTGAAGTTCCCCCAGCCTTCGGGCTCCGCTCCCCAGGCACGCACAGCTCCCGAGAAACCAGCTCCAAGCCTCGCTGGAAATGGGGCTGGTGACAAATGAGGTCCTCGGACAGGCAATGTCAGGGCAGTGCCTGTGCCTCTGCGGGCTCCTCTGAACTGTGAAGACATTCAGTTCGCATTTCAGGCACCATTTATTTCACTGGCATCTGCGGTTTTGTCTTCATTTGCTTTTCCTCGCCGAGCATCACCCTTGTAGTTAAACTTTTGGCTTCTGGGGGTTTAGAATCAGAGGAAATGCAAGCATCTCTAAAAATAAGATGCTAAAACTTGTATATTTTTACACTGGCTTCAATGTTCTAGCAATCTCCCTCTTTCTCTGCTCTCTGAAATGCAGGAGAAAGAAAGGCAAAGAAGAAGCTGCCTCATATCCCTAAGAGTAGGTAAACCTCTCACAACAAAGGGTCATCGTCGCCACTTTCAAGAAGAATTTCTTTGCCTTTCCCGTGCAAGCCAAGGTTCTTCATCTTTGTATTGATGAAAAAAACCTGCCCTCAGGCTGCAGGAGCACCATGGTTCGCCCTAGGGGACCATGGGATGCTGAAATGGTCTGGTTTTACCCTAATTCAGAGGATGTTAAATGCAAGAAGAAGAGTTCACAGCTCAGGAACGATCCAGTGCTCTTTGTTTCTGTTTCCCCCAGGCTCCCTGCTCAGAGCTAGACACGCAGGGCAGATTTCTAAATGCCTCTGGCTGCAGCCATCTTAGAAACCTCCGTTTGTGACAAAATCCTTTAAAGGAAACAGCAAAGGCCACAGCGTGAGGGAAGGTTGGCACCATCCAGTGTTGCTCCATCCACTGGTCCAAGAACCTTCCCAAAAATCTGAGTCCCATTTCCAGGATGCTGAATGGCGACAATGTACCAGCAGCTTCATAAGCTTTTTATTTTCTGCAAAGAAACTGATTTCCTTGGATTTTTGGACGAGAATTAAAACAACCCAGCTCCCTCTCGCTGTTTGTTCATTGTTCGCGGGCTGTTCCCCATTTGCCCAGCTCAGTGAGCTATTGTTCCGCGGGGCACTGCAAACCTCGGCGAGCACAAACTCAAACCACATTGTAAACAGCACATGGCTTTGTTTAATCCCGAGCAAACCCCTGGGCTGCAGCTGGACAGGCAGGCGCAGCAGAGGGACCTGCCCCGGTTATCACGGCCTTCAGGTGTTGCCCGCTCTGTTCCGGCGCCAGGACATCGTCTGCCTCGTTCATAAATTATTTCTGAGGATGCTGCAGCACGAAATGCTTCCCGGCGCTGACTTTGCCGGGGTTACGGGATGCTCCGAGGGTTTCCTTGCACTGGGTTAAAGCAGCATTGTCCTGCTGAGCTCTGCCAGCGAACACTCGCCCTCGCTGCAGCCTCCAAACGCAGGCTGTGGATGCCCTCTGCTGCTCCACCGCTGTCAGTGGAGGGATTTTTGCTGTTTCTGCAGAGATCCTGTTGTTCCTGCAGAGACTAACCCGGTAGGTATCATTTTTCACTCCTAACAAACGTGTGTGTCCCGTCAACAAGCTTTTACGAATATTTTGCAGCTCAGAAATCTGTTAACAGGCAGCGGGAAAAAACCTGCTCATCGCAGTTCAAATCGTAGGTTTTCTGTTTTGAGAAGGTGACGTGCTGTGCTGGTATTTCCGGAGTTCCTACAGCGTCACAGAAAAGGAGAGCAGGGCGTTGTAATCAAAATGCCACTTGTTCAGTGCTCTAATTCCACCAGCGTTTACAGTGACCACCCTGGGCTGGGAGCAGTGAGGAGCCGGGTCATTGCCCTGGCAGGGAGAAGGGAACCACAAGCAGCCAGAGGAGCCACCTGGTGTGATCCCTAAGGAACGACAGCACTGGGGGGGAGTGTTAAAAAAAGTTAATTCCTGTCTTCTCTGGGTAAGCACAGAGCACGAGGAGAGCATCCCTCTGCAGCGGGGGGAGGTGGCTCTGTGGGGGGACCCCACAGCACTGTCACCCTGTGCAGTTCCAGCAGCCAGCCAGAATTCGGGGACAGACACGCTGTTTCCATTAGAAGAAGCAATTGATGAAGAAATCAGATACTTGTCTGATGCACTCCTATTTTTCTGCAGTGAATGTACAAAGCCCCATTTCCCTTCCCCCATTGTGTTCGAGCAGCAGGAGACGAGACTTTTCCATTCGAAACTCCAAAACTTTTCCCAGCTAGGACCCTTCCTGAAGACTGTTTCTTACCCTTTTCCCTGTGGATGCTTTGCAAACACGGCACTGGCTGTCCCTGGCCTCTCTCTCGCTGCCTTTTCCACCTCTGCTGCTCTGAGGGCTGTGTCCCACACAGTTTGGTGGGATAATTCCAAGGTCTGTACTTCTGCATCTGCCCTCAGTGCAGGCAGCACTGCCTCGCTCCTGACCAGCCCCACACCCGGCCTGCACCTTGTTTCCACCAGCTGCAATGGAAAAGAGCTCCCTCAGGGGCTTTTTTTCTCTTTCCTCCAAGCAAAGGATGTCTCTCCACCTCCTCGGTGTGAGATCTCACTCCAGCCCTGGGACCGCGTTCCAACAGGACGCCTGAAGAAGCATTTTCTGTCAGTGCTTGGTCCTTGAAATATAGATTTCCTCTTGCTGGCAGGTACTAAATTAAAAGGCAATAACCAGGTGAGAAAGCAACGCGGGGAGATGATTTCTCCCTCCAGGTATAAAGAAATCTTCCGCCGCAGGGAAAAAAGGAAAAAAATTAAGAAGTCTTAAAGCAAAGCAGAATAAATAAACCTTCCCTCAGTTCTGCACACTACTAACTTCAGTGCTTTCTGGAGAAGGTCGTGGAGTCCATCTGCTAATGGGTTTCCTGCCCGAGGGTATTTACCTCGTTTGATGGACAAGGGCCATCACGGGTGAAAACAATTCGGCAGCGCAGAAGATGAAAGCGGAGAGTGACCAGAGCAGCTCAGAGCAGTGTCCTCTGAGGACGCCTCACAGAAACAGCTCGGACACCGCGCCCTCCTGGCAACGGCTTGTGCACAAAGAAAGATGCTTAAGAAATGCATTTGACAAGGGCTGTCCTGAAAAGTGCAGCTCTGAGCAGAAAACAAGGGAGCGATGGAGGGAGAGAGGAAGGAGCGGCCACACGTGGAGTCTTCGTAAGGAAGAATTCAGCTTCAGGTAAATAAAAAGGAGATCTACAAAGAAACTGGCAAAGTATGCTAAGATTGTGGAAAGCAATACAGAATTGATTAAGATTTTATCAATGAAGACATGATAAAACTCCCTTTTATTATTATCCTTCATCTTGCAAGATGTTAAGAGCTGGAGAAAGGGGCCACAAGGAAAAAGTGCACAAGGGGGGTTTTTTGTCCTTCAGAGCACAGGAGCTGCACACTCTGATCATCACACACTGGCCCTTAATATTCACATTATCCACCTCTTCAGCTGCCAGTCACCTGAAGTTACTCTGATCAGCCTCTTTGTCCCGTGGCCCTGCACCTCCCTCTCCTGCTGTGACGTGAGCAGATCCCTTGGCAGCGCTGCAGTGAGCGTGGGGCTCCACCTGTAAATGACAGTTCCTGATTGTTCCCTAATCCCAACTGTCTGCCGAGGGCAGAGGCAATGGTTTCTGTTAAAAAGAGGTTTTAAAGCCTGGTTAGTGAAGCTCCCATCACTCAGCCTTATCCTTGGCCACATGTGGTGCGGTGATGGACACAGGAGCTGCTCTCCTGCAGTGTAGAGAAGTTACCAGAATAATTCTGGTTTTAAAACCCCATTAGGCTGCCAGCCAAGCCGCTGCCAGGTGTGGATCTTGAGCATGCTTCCATGCAGCCCAAACTTTTAGCTGGGCAAGCCAGCTCTTGGCTTTGCTCCTCCAGCTCCAGCCCAGTGGGAAGCAGTGAAAACCACATTGTCCAAGGAGATGTCACTGTCACTCTCCACTTGGCACACACATCCAGTCTTTTTCTGTCATTGTTTGCAGAATGGTTTGGTTTGGGGTTTTTTCCCTTGCAATAAACTCCTGCAGCTGGCAGTTTATTTGCCTTTCTCATGTTTCCCCCCACAGGACAGGCATTGTTTCTCCCTTCCTCTTGGGCCACTCTGTTTCTCATTAGTCTGTGTTTGTCTCTTGCTTTATCCGTGACAAGCAAGCTCCATTATTATTACACTTTCAGCTTTCATCATCAATTTTTTTCTGCTTTGCTGCTGCAGAAGGCACCACAGGGACAGTGTGAGCACTGGATCACCAGCTCCACAGTCTGCATGTTTTGGGTGCTTCACCTGCCTATCTGCAACAGTGAGGAGGACCAGGTGCCTGAATCGAGATTGCTGATATTTCTACTGGAACTTTGGCCCTGCATGAGGGCACAGGTTCTCTTCCCACAGAAAGGAAGGCAGAGAGGGGGCCAGGAGGGATGTTCAGCTGCGGGAGCATGCAGCAGTTCAGACAGTGTGATTGTGCCTCATTTTCTAACGGTGCAGAATGAAAGCGCCCCAAACGCAGAGGTGTCTCAGGGGGCAAGAGGTGAGTTGGAACGCTGGAACCACAACCACGGGGAAAAAAGTAACTGAGACAACCTGAGTGAAAGTGAATGTGAGAGACGGGACTCTGATTAATGACTCAAACACTGGACCTGGTGCTGGACGAGCCGGGACTGTTGGTGCTGATGGCTCGAACAATCACGGGTGCTCTGCTTGTGATGCACAGAGCAGCTCACAGGGTGCAGAACCTGAGGCTGCAAACTTCCCAGGTAAGGGAAGAGGCTGATAAGACTCGAGGCCAGCTACTCTTATCACGCCACAGTCCTCCCTTCCACACTGACCCAGCTGCAGAGTCTCCCCTCTGAAGTACCGGGACATTTGCAGGTAGGATGAAGAGTTCACCTCCAATGGGCCACGATGGAGTCAGGCACACTGACCTAAGGGAGAACTGCATCCTCTTGCAAGGTGTCAAGGACTCATGAAATGTCCCTGATCCACCATCACGTCACCCAGGTGTCCCGTGGCCCATTCCAGTGTCCAGTGAGAAACTGCCCGCCCTGGGGGAGGTCCCTGGGCATTCCCACCTGAACACAAATCCAGCAGAGGCTGTGTTCCCTGGGCTCTTCCTTCCACCACTCAGTGGACACAGTCTGCAGCCACCAAGAAGACCAGAAGAAGAGGATCAATGGGACTTCACCAGAATCTACAGAGTGGTGGTATTTTTTCTACTTAACCTGTCTTTCTGTCACTCTCTTCCTCTCCCCCTACTCCCTCCTGGTGCTTTTTCTTATTTCCCTCTCAACCTCACATTTACTGTTAAATAATAATCCATACTATTGACTTTAGCATATGGTCTTGTTTGCACCTTAGTGGAAGCAGAGGCATCTCTCTAATAATTTTAGTAGCTGGATGTTAATAGTGAAGGACCAAGTAAAATGCCCAGCAGAGGATTTATCAGAGGGAGAGCTCCCCAGGAGAAGGGAAGTCTTTTCCCTCCATGACTTTTCAGGCCACCCTGAACCTGGAGGAGCCCAGAGCCCCTTCCCGTGTGCTGCTCCAGCCGTGATCCCAATGAGTGTCAGGCAGGGTGGCTCCTTCCCGGTGCTGATTCATCCTGACAGGTGTTCCACCCGAGCATCCTCTACTCATCACCAAAATCCTGCTGAAGAACGGAGCTCCGGGCAGGAGTCGGCACTCGCTCTGTCACACAAATGTCTCGGGTTAAGCAACATTTATGGAAGGTCTCTCAAGTGTTTTCCACTAGCACGAGCTGCTGCCAGGCCACGCCACCATTTCTTCATGTGCAGGAGAACAAAGGTTGTGTGCAGTTTGTTGACACTGCACTGTCATTTATGTGCTTTAAAAATAAAAGCGGCCCACTGCAATCTTCCACCAGCTGATCGTGACATCCCAGGCACACATCAGACTCTGCCCCCTGACACTAAATCTATCCCAAAGCACAGTGACTCTGGAGGTGCTTTCCACGGAGAATCTCATTTGTGAACAAATCAAATCATCGTTTTGAATTTCTTCCCTATCTATTCCTCTTCCCAAAAGAAAGCAACCCCTTTCACACCTGCGTGATTAGGAAACTGAAATCATTTAAATTTTAGAAAATTTAACTTCTACATTTTCCGATGCTTTTGAGACATGGCAAAAAGCTGTGCAAGGAATTAATTAGAAAAACAAAAAATGAAAACATGTGAAATGGCTGTTCTCTCTGGGGTTTGGTTTTTCTTTGTGAATACATGCTCCCATATTTACAGAGCCACAGAATCACCAAGGTTGAGAGAGATCTTCAGCATCATCCAGTCCCACTGTCACCCCAGCACCTCCCTAACCACCCCTAAAACATGTCCCCAGGTGCCACATCTGGACACCTCTTCAGACAGTGACTCCACAGCCTCCCTGGGCAACTTGTTCCAGTGCCTGGCATCTCTTTCAGTAAAAAACCAAATTCCTAATATCTAATCTGAACCTCCCCTGGAGAACCTGAACCTCACCTGACTAAAGAGGAACGTCGTCATGGAATCTGCAGGCCTGGCCCCATGGGATGTCAGCTCCTGAGCAAGGGACCAGACGGTCACAGCCTACAAATCCAAAGGGGTACAATGAACTTCAGCTGTGGCCTCTTTGTATATCCAGAGGATGGGAAAACCCTTGGACTTCTAAATTAAGTCCAAAATGAGATATCCACAACAAACTAAGAGAACCTACAAAAACACCGGCAAGTGCTGAATGCATTTCAGCCCAGGTTCCTAAGCCCCTTGGTAGACCTGGATCTCAGGACCAACCAGAAGCACAGTTTGGGGGCAAAGGAGAAGAGCAGGTGGCTGTGCCACAGTTGTGAGCAGTCCTTCGGTGTGGTGGCCCAAGTACATCCCCCATAGGCACCATGGGCAGTGAGCAACCACCCAAACCGTGCTGGGCTTCAGTGGCTGGAGAAAAAAGTCTCTTGTGATGAGTCCTAGGTGGCCAGAGTTATTTCTGTTTGAAGGCAGGCTCTCAGCTGAATGCTCAGTGAGGAAGCAGCCACATTTGCCACACTGTCCCACATACAGCTTGGTCTTGGAAAGCATTCACGGTTTGAAACCCCAAAATAGCTTCAATGACTCCTTTGTACCTTGTGAAGTTAATAACTGCAAGTTAATAAAGGCTAACTCAATTTTCCTTCAAACGGGAGCGTCAGGTCTGGTTTTAATCACTGCTGCAGTCTACACCAGGAATATTGTCTAATTAGAACCCGGATGCAGACAGCGCCGGGGTCGCGCTCACGGGTGAACTTGGAACCACAATTTCCGCTCCTCTCCCTCCCCCAGTTTTTAACCAGTCCGAGATGAAGGTTTCACTGTAAAATTATAAATCCTTCAGCCATCCTGTGCCAAAATTAATCCAGCAAGCATGGTTTACAGCTTTCTCATCACAACCTTTTCATGTACCCATTCAACCAGAGAGGGACTGCACCAGCCAGTGAGCTGCATTTGCCATGTTTTTGATTGTGAGCCAGAGACCAAGGCTTGTTCTCACTGAATTTCCTTGAACCAAACACTCAAAGCCAGTTTTTAAGAAGCATAGAATTGCCCAGAATGGAGAGAATGATGGCATTAACAATGCGGGTGTGCATAATTGGTTTATAAAAATCTGTTGCCCTCACTCAGGTGCAGAGTCCAGGCCAGCACGACACTTGGAACACACACCTACCTTTAACTTCAGTGGAGTTCAAATTTAAACCCAAAAATCGTACTGTTTCTTTCCCCACCATCATTTCTGCTTCATAAAATTACCAGTGAAGCAAGAGGGAGTCAGCACCTGTCCACTCTTTCACAGCAGTAAATGTGCAAAATTATAAATGATTTGCCCACCTTTTTGTTTCTTATAACAGAAGATTAAAAGAATTCAGATTCTATATCCATAGTTATAGATGCCAAAAAATGCGTTTTCTGTAATTACGAGCAAAATAAGGAGACCTTGTGTTTTGTTGGGGTTTTTTTCCAAAGCAAATGTCTACTTTTCCAATGGTCATCAGACATTCCTAAGTAAAAACACCCAAAAAAACCCAAAAAACCCAAGCATTGAGCTTTAAAAAGAGCTAGCATTAAATTAAAAGCAAGACTCAGAAGAACTCTGAGGAGACGATGTGTGCTGCTTGACCTTGTTCACTTGTCAGACTTTATCCTTCACCAAAAGTGATTTTCATGCAGGCTTTATGTAGAATCCTTTCTTCCTTTTTTTGGCTGTTTTTTTACATTGGTTTTTTGGTGGGGTTTTTTTGTTGTTGTTGTTGGGGTCTTTTGGTGGGTTTTTTTAGGGGGGAAGTAATTGGCTTTTGGGGTGGGTCTTTTGTTGGGGGGATTGCTGTTGTTGTTGTTGAATAAATATGATCCAGGATTCTTAGACTGAGAAAAATATTAACTTTAACAAAATCAAACTTTTTCTTTTGCTTCCCTATATGCATATCACAATAGCTCCTTTCTCTCTAACAGAGAACATAAAATAAATCACATATTTCTGTCAATGTGGTAGTACTAGAACACAGAAGTGGGAAATATTTGTGGTTTTTATCAATGTAGTGCCATCACCATGAAAAAAAAGAAGAGAAAAAGGTGAATCTGCCCACGAATCTGCCCAAAGTTCTCCCTCATCAGTTGCACAAATCAGACAAAAACGAGCAAGCAAACCACACCTGTGGCTGGAAGCAGCTGAAGCATTCAGAGTATTCAGAAGTGAAAAATATGATACTGAGTTTGCATGTCGAATTATGTGTATTTCTGTCAAATACTCTCCTCACACAGAGCTCTCAGGCTTTGAATCTGGTGGTGCAACTCACTGATGCAGAGGTGCAACCAGATTCTGAAACTGGTGAAGCTGATGGTGAAATACAGTGATTTAAGCTCTGAGTTTATGCTTCTGTGAAATTGCATCTGTCCCTTGGAAATTTCTGACTTTGGGCATGTACATACATTAGAAAAGATGGAAACGGGAAAGGGAAAGGAGAAGGAAAAGGAAAAGGAAAAGGAAAAGGAAAAGGAAAAGGAAAAGGAAAAGGAAAAATACTCTTCTAGAAAACAGTAAGACAAGAGTGACAATCTTTCCAGTGTAAAGATGAATTCCTCTTTTATCAGATTTCAGCACAAACTGTGTGTTGCTCAGACCCACCCTTCTCCTCCTCCTCCTTCCCTGGCCACTGTGCTGTGCTCTATCATCTTCCCTGTGCTCTGAGATGAAATCATTTCACCTATGGCCACATCTGCTTAATCCTTAAACTCACCACGTAAAATTCTGCTCTTAGACTTGTCCCACTCATTTTCTTCTCACTTCTGGTTTCTACAGTTTAAGGACAGAGGCCCTATTTCTGCCAAGTCTAACACTGCTCTGGTTTAATCAGTACTGACACTATCCATTCATTTGAACTAGAAATGATTGCACTCTTTTCAATTCCTCATTAACCTCTGCTTCCCCTGCATTTCTTCATGAAGGGGTGGTTCATTCAAGCACATCTCAACTCTTTCCTTGCAAGGACTTACCATTTGCAGGGATGGGAGCTCTGCACTGGGCAGCAACTTTGATTTAAAGCTCCAGAATTTTCTCTGCTGAAGTTCTCCACCTCATCCCCTCAGCTTTCAGTGTCTTACAGCTCCCAGTGCTTGGAACTCCAAATCCTTCTGCAGCACCTAGTTTTTGTCAAAGAGACAATCACATCCAGTTCCAAGCACTGGAAAAATTTCTCCACCTCCCACAGACCCGAACTACACCCCCAAACAATTATTTGGGCTACCTCATCTGAACACACCGGCCTCTGCAGCTGCCAGCTCCTCATGTGCTCTGCTTATCCTGGTTAGATACGGGTGTTCCTCCTCCTTTTACCCTCAAAAGTCTCTCAGGTCCTTATTTCCTATCCCAAATGCCACCAGCTATGTGGAGGGTGTGGCTCCCATCCCGCTCCCACCACCAGCAAGCAGCGGGGACCAGAGCCCACACGCACGACCTGCTGTGTTTAGGAGACACCGAACGGCTCCATCCCACAGTGCTGGAACTGCCACACAGATCTGCACCTTCCACACCAGGGATTTCAATATGTTATAAATACATATTATAATATTGGCTTTTCGCAAATATTGAAGTGTAATATATGTAATAAAATAATTCATGCTAAAAAGANATGCCTGGCTGGAGCCAGACAAACCCCAGATGGGTGAGGCGTGTGTGCCTGGTGCCTGGATAAGCACATCAGACCCTCTTCACCATCAAAGCCGGGGAAATGCATCCTCCGGCTTATCAGGCGAGGGATCCAGGAGACAGGTAAGCCATTAATGCTCTCTCATTAAACAGGGATGAACCCTCATCTGGAACGGCCTTTGCTGCTGAGCTGTCCGAGTTCAAAGAGGAGCTGAGGCTGGGAGCTGGCTGCTGCTGGGACCACTGCGGAAGAGCCAGGGCCATCACGGAGAACGTGGGAAAGGCTTGCTTAGCATATCAAAGTGAGGGAGCGTGACTGATCTCTGAAAATGCACCCGTGGGTCAGCCTTGGGGAGACAGAACCGTCTGTCAGGCTGAACGGCAGCGCTGGCACAGCAACAAAAGGGTGTAAACCTCGTGGTGTTGTACATCTTCCTCCCGGGGGCAGCGTGGGGGCGGCTCCAGTCTCTGCTCCCTGGGACAGGGACAGGACCCTGGGAACGGCTGGAGCTGGGCCAGGGAGGCTCAGGCTGGAGATCAGAGAAAGGGTCTTCCCCCAGAGGGTGCTGGGCACTGCCCAGGCTCCCCAGGGAATGGGCACGGCCCCGAGGCTGCCACAGCTCCAGGGGCGTTGGGACAGCGCTGCCAGGGATGCCCAGGGTGGGGTTGTTGGGGGGTCTGTGCAGGGCCAGGAGCCGGGCTGGGTGATCCCTGTGGGTCCCTCCCAGCTCAGGATATGATAATCTATTCTATTCTACCCTATTCTATTCTATTCTATTCTACTTAAATTCTGATGGCTCACACACCAGAACTGGCAGAGGCAGTGAGAGGCAGAAATTAGTAAGCTTTAAATAAGCATTTGACAAGTGAATCCTAATTAGACCGTGATAATGGTCTGACCCTGACACGACAGTCCATCGTATCCTCTATCTTTTTTACCTTTTTACTAACTCCTACTAACCTGTGTCCTATTATTTCTAAATCTTTCATCTATTCAGGACTTGTTCAGACTAAATCCGTATGGTTTTGCCTGACTGTTAGTATGGGACATTATTCTATCATAGTTTTCTAAGTTCCTACACACCAGCCATCAGCCTTACATCCCATATAAAACTGGGGAGGCTGAGAAGCAAATTCTGCCAGGCAAAAGTGTACAAAGCAAGATTCTTCTTAAAAATAAAAAATTTTTTAAAATTAAAAAAAATTTAAAAAGAAAGAAAGAAAGAAAGAAAGAAAGAAAGAAAGAAAGAAAGAAAGAAAGAGGAATGATTTTGCATCTCAGCTCATTGAATACAGTACCACAAATGTCTGTATGATTTAGCAAATCCTTAACTTCTTTTAAATGGCATTTTGTCACCAGAGTATTTTTTGACAAAAACTTTTAATCCTCCAGTATGGAAAAACTTAATTATTCTTTTCGGAATTTTAAAATTTGCCTGAACCTAAGCTCTTTATTGCATCAATCATAAGTTCACAAAATCTTTGAGTCAACAGAAAATTTTAATTGTCAGACAGTTACACAAAACATTTCAGTCAGTCTAATAATGCAAGTGATGTACAAATACTTTTACATGACACAGAGCACTCTAATAAAAAACAAAAAGAAAATAACCCACACGTGGCATATTGAATAGCAGGTTTCTAAGTGTAATTGTAAATTGAAAGCCAAAAACAAGATGAGCTTTTACTGCAATTACAGAAATTAGTTATTGAGTCTATAGCACACAATATTTTGTGAGTGATCCTGGGTAACTATTTCAAACTGTTGGTGCTAAACTTGGCAGATGACAGCGAGACTGGGGCAGTAAGAAACAACGAGGAGAGAACAGGACAGAGCTGTAAAGGCCCCTAATGCTGACTGAAAAACAGGAAAATCTCTATGGTCCCTCCCAACCCAAACCGCACTGTGATTCCGTGGTGACCTGTGGTGATTTTGTGGGGACTTTGTGGTGATTCTGCGTTACCACCAGCCTCACCTGAGGCCCCATCCCGTGGCTGGAGGGTCCTTGCTCCCCCAGACAGCAATTTCCACCGCAGGGAGCCAAACCTGCTCCCCTCAGCACCCACGCTCAGCCCATCTCTGCAGCCCCTGAGCTCGCACTGACTTCCAGGGACAGGCAAAAGGGACATGACAGAGTCAGAACCATCCTGTGATCTCCTACCAAGCTAGCAGTCTGTTTCTGAGGGTACCTGTTTATTTGACTGTTTACAGAATTTGCTCCAAATACCTTAAAAATTTTTCTAATTATGATCACGGTAAGGAATTTATAGAAACAAACTTCATTTGATTCGTTTCTTGTTTACTCCTTTTCGGATGAAGCACACGGCATTGTCTGCAGATTCCTCCCTTCTTCCAGCCCTATCCACGCCTTCCCTTCCTCTTGTCCCACAGCACCCACGGGCACGCAGCAACAATGTACATGCAGAGGTGCTGCCACAGTGAAGGAACAGCTTTTACCTTCAGAAAACTTTCAGAAAACCTTCAGAAAACCAAAACTGGTTTTCACCATCTTCATCTTTTTAAAGATAAGAACATATGAGGCAATATCACCAAATCCCAGGGTGTTTGGGGTTTGAAGGGCCCTCTGGAGATCCCCTGTCCAAGGGATGATCCCTGCCCAGGCAGGGTGCCCTGGAGCAGTGGCACAGGAACGTGTCCAGCTGGGGCTGGGATGGCCCCAGGCAGGGACACTCCAGGCCCTCCCTGGGCAGCTGCTCCAGGGCTCTGCCCCTCCATGGACAGAAGTTCTTCCTCCTGCTTGGCTGGAACTTGTCGTGGTTTATTTTATGGCCACTGCTCCTCGTCCTGTCCCTGGCACCACTGAGCAGAGCCTGGCCCCATCCATCCTCTGGCACCAGGGGACAAAGAGCTCTCTGTGGATTTCCAAAAACCCTGGCCTTAGTTCAGGGACCACTGACCTGGCATGTCATCAGGGACCACGTGAAAAACCCATACTCTGCACAGGAGCCCTGTTTCAAAGGGGAGAAAGGAGTGGGAATGACCGGAGAGAGGCTGCAGGTTTATTCCAGAAACATGGGGCTGTGACGGGTGAACAACATTCCTGCTGTGTGTTTTGAGCACACCACAGGTCCCACTGGCACTCCAGGAATAACCTCACTTGCAAAAGTGGAAGCAAAGGACAGTCTGGCAGTCGCAGGGGTTTAATCATGGCACAGCTGGGATGTATTTTAAACAAGCTCTTTAGCACGCTGAGTTCACTGCATTCCTGCAGTTTCTAACCAAAAAAAAACCCCTGAATCCAGGTGTTTCAGGTATCTGTGGTGAATTTTCACCTGCACTGCATGAGGTACAGCGGAAGTCCTGTCACGCAGAAAAGAGCATCTGCTGCCCATCTATCCATGTACTGCGGAAATTATCTTGCAGCCCTCTTTACTGCTGATAAATCCCTTCTGTATGGAGTCCTAAAATAAATCATATTTTAAAAAGAAGTAATATGAATTACCTGAGATTTTGCAGTTTAAGATGACCTAGTTGTGCAGCTGTTGGTATCTTTTCTCTAACTGAAGAAAATTCAGCTTCTTACTCCATGGAACTGGTCAAAAAAAATCTATGCCAACTTTCTGTTTGATCCGGTCCCAACAGAAGCTGACTTGAAGGGAAAAGATCTCCCTGAATCCACAGTAAAAATGTAAAAGCCTCTGCAGCTTGTGGTACAGAGGAAGTTGGATTAACTGGAAATGGCTTTGACACAAAGTTTGACCTCACATCTTCACATCTGCAGCTGAACCTGTTCACCTCTAAAGCAAAGAGTGTTGCTCCACAGCCCCGGCTCACCATTCTTTAAAGCAGATTTATTTAGATAAAGGTAAAATTACCTAGGTAAAAATTAACATAAATAAAAACTAAACATGTTCTAAAGCAAAACATCTTTAATTCTGCAGAAACACAGTTATTTTGGTTTTACCAAGCCCATGCAAACCAGTTCACCCCTGGAAACCTAGCACTGGTCAATTTAGATTCAAGAAGAGTCCATGAACTAACCAGAAAATCAGGTTTCTGGTGTCTAAGTTTACCCCAAGATCAGCAAGCACCAAAATCATCTGGGCAGTGAGGTATTAACTGGTGACCTCTTGAGAAATTTAAGGAACATTGATTTGTACCTAAGAGGGAGGCAGGAAGAGAAGAAACAGCAGATGAAGCTGTTGTTTTCAGCGTTCTGGTCTTTTAGCACTGCTCCTGCAGTGTTTTAATTCCAAGTAGGCTGCTCCCAACAAGAGCTCCGGTCAGCCAAAAGAACACACAGTTTTTTAGTTGTTTTGCTGTAGAGATAGCATGAGACATCTCAGCTGCTTAAAGAGTTCAAAATAAAAATTCTTTAGTCATTTAGATTTTATTAATTTTTGTTCCAGTTTCTCTCTGGACCAAATGAAGAGTTGAAGGTTATCTGGCACATGCCTGCAGTTTGCCAGAGTTCTTGGTTTCCTGGTGTGGACAAAGGCAGCACGAAATTCCTGTGCACCCACCCTGTGGTAAGAGCATCTGTGCACTCGGTTCCCCATAAATCCTGTGTGGAATTGCTGCACTCCACAGTGTTTCATAGTAATAAACCAATAAAATGACATTTTCACAAGGGATGCTGCGACCAGTGCGCCCTGGGGGGAGATGCCTGCTGAATTCTGGGGCTCTCTTCACTCTGCAGAGCTGGGTGGTGGGAGCAGGGCCAGTCAGGGAAATCTTCAGCAGCCCTTCTCGCCTCAGTCTTCCCTGGAGTCCTGGAAAAAGTCACAGGGGAATATAATTAAGGGACAGGAGAGGGAAATCTATGCAAGATCCTGATGCAGTCCATTCCGAATTCCAGCTCCCCGTGTCAGCAAGGGCAAGGCTGGTCCACAGCTGCAAAATACAATTATATTAACCAGGCCAGGGATAATCCTGCTAAGCACATTGCCTGTCTCCCACCAGCCAGGAGTGAAATCAGACCTGCAACTTGCAAATTTGTCCATAAAACATCACACAGAGCAAAACAGGGTCAGGGTCAGACACAGCCCTGAAGGAGGGAGCCGTCTTCACACTGCTCTGAGATGGGAAACGCAGCAACATCTCCCGGGATCCTTCTGATCACTCTCTGGAAAAAAGGTCTGGATTTGCCATTCTCAAGGTCTGTCCTCCCATGGCCTCTCCTGTTCCCACATCCCTGGAGGACACTTGGCTGCCCATGTCCCCCACACGCAGCATGTGCAGGGGACACAGAGCCCTCCAGCCCAGGGCTGAGGACTCCTGAGCTATCCAGCAGCTCTGGTACTCCAGGAAGGGCATCAAGAGTCATCGTCCGGGTTTTCAGGTGCTGCCTTTGAGATGTCACAAAACTGCTGGTGGTGGGATCCCACAAGGGGTTGTTTTCAGAGCAGCTTGTGAACAAAGCTCTGTTATCAAATCAAGGATTTCTCGTGTTGCACTCTGAAGGAACGTGATTCTGCAGATCCTGAGGTTTGTGGGTCGTTACCACTGCTCAGGGAAGGTGTCTCTCAGGCAGGGTGGGCCCTGAGGTAACATTTGCTTGCAGGGGGATGCACAGGATCTGACAGCAGGGGGAAGGTGCAGGAGTGTGGCTTTGCAAGGATAGGGGATCAGCCTGTGAGACAGCTGCTCACAGAACTTTTCTTCCTCTGGTGGAGTCCCCATCCCTGGAGGTGTCCAGGGAAGGCCTGGACATGGCACTCAGAGCTCTGGGCTGGCGACAGGGTGGGCATCAGGCACAGCTCAGGCTCCATGGTCTGAGAGGGCTTTCCCAACCTCAGTGATCCTGGGATTCTGTGGTTTGGGTAGCTGCCACCTGCCAGGGAGAGCTTTCACCATGGAGCCTCTTGGAAGCTGGCACGGGACCCAATTCAGATATTTGCAGTTGTGGAAGTAAAAGTCAGGCAGAATCTCCTTCCTCTGGGGGAATGATGTGCTCCAGCACCCAGAGGAGGTCACTGCACGGAGAACCAGACCCGGGTGCAGGCAGAGCAGCAAAAGGCCCCGTCCCGCTGGTGCAGCCCCACCTGCAGAGGCACAGATGCTCTCTCCTGCCCCGCCAGCCCTCGCGCCTGGCAGAGACAGCTCCCAGCTGGGGAGAGGGAGGAGAGCACTGTGCTCCTACGCTGCACTTGTGCCCAGCACGGGCTCAGGCAGGAGCGGCTGAGCCCCGGCGCAGCTGGAGGATCCCGGGTTCTGCAGGTGAGGCTGGCCAGAGCAGCCCCATCCCTCTGCACCCCGGGATTCCCTCGTGCTGTCCTGAACCACACATGTGCATGACACAAATAAATTCGGCTGACTTGTCTGAGAGACACGGCCCTGCAGAGTGACCCCATCTCCTCAGATTAAAGGGTTTATCTGAGAAAACACCTGGGTTTGCATCTTTGAATAAAGTTCTTAGTGCTGTCGGGCTTCCTCCTCCTGTTCAGATTTCCATGGTAAACTCTTTTGGTGTATTTTAAAGCCCTCTTCACGTGGTTGCCCCTCTCCGGGCAGTGGGCACTTCTTGCTGCCACACTCCAGACCCTTTCTGCCCCACAGCTGCCTCCTTTAACCTCCTCTCTAGCGAGTCACAGTCAATGCCATGAGGTTTCCAGGATGTGAGGAGGGGAAAATTTTCCCAGTCTCTAACTGGGATCAATCTGGGGTTGTAGGAAAGCTGCCTTCTCCCCGAGAATCTGCATCCCCCAGACTGGCAGGGCTTGTCACAGCCAGCCGTGACCTGACCCTCTCCTGCGGGAGGAAGAAGCGCCTGAGGCTGGTGACTGCTCCTCTGCCTCACATCATCCGTGTGCAGGACCACGGGAAATCACATCTGACAGCCACCAGCAGGGAGGACGGGAAGCGCAGACCCCAAGGAATAAATCTGCGGGAGGGGAGGCAGCAGCACGGCTCAGGCTTGTTAGGGATGAAACCTCTTTGTATCCTAAAGAGGTTGGGAGGAAAACAAGAAGAGGGAAGAGAGCAGGAGCAAGACAGCAAGCTGTCCTGTCAGGTGGGCCCCCAAAGCAGCCACAGAGAAGGTCAGGCAGGAGTTGTGCGATGGAGGCACAAGCAAAATCCAACAGAGGGAAGGGTGTCTGCAGCCCTGCGTGGCAGGAGGGGACTGGGGACAAGGCCACGGGCAGGATGCTCCTAGGGCTAATCAGGGCGGGTGCCAGTCTTCCCGAGTGACAGCCAGGAGAGGAAGATCCCAGCGCAGGAACCCAGGCACGGCCAGGAAAGAGAGGAGTGAGATGGTGTTTTGGGGTGACTTTGTGCTGTTGTATCCCCTGTCACTGCTCCATGCCCAGACATGATTCCTGTGCCTTTCTGTGCCTTTAAACTGAGCCCGAGAGAGGAAACAAAACAATCTGAGCAAACTTTTCAAGGCAGTCTATGCTACAAGGTCACTGCTCCTCTGCGTTCTGCTGCTGTGGGGAGAAGAGCGGAGGAAGCACCTTCCTGCTTTTCAGGGGTTTTTTGGCTCTGTTTCTTTGGAGAGAGAGACGGAGAGTGGTTTTTCTGGGACTTCAGCTTTTCCCTTTTTCTCATGTGGACTGTTTCAACATCAGAACACCACAACTCACCAGGAAAATTTCCACCTTAGGCCCAGGCCCAGGCCGACCAAGCTCCAAGGAGGAGAGAGAGACCACATCCACAGAAGGACTCTTAAAATCTTCCAGGTTCCTCTCCCAGTGAGAGGTTTTATTATTTAGCTTTATTATTCTTTACCTGTGTGTTTGTTGAATAAATAATTTTTATTTTCTCTTTCACATTCCTCCGAGAAAAATCTTTTTTTCCCCAAACCTAGGGGAGGGGCAGCTACAACCTGCCTTCCTTTGAGGAGATGTTCCTTTGGGACGTTTTCCCTGAATTTGGCCCAAACCGCCACAGATGGGCAGAGAGAACAAATACGAAGCTTCCCAGCACACACGGGGCCAGAGGCTCCTCTTCCTGCTGGAGGGACCCTGGAAGGCCCCACAGGATGCCGGCTGCTGGGGTCACACAGTTCTATCCATATTCATTTCACCCCTGACATCCCTGCTGGGAGAGGGGACGCAGAGCTCTGCTCTGACCCGCTCACGCCAACTCCAAAGCCCACTGGAGAGATCCCCACTGGCTTCCCCAGGATTTCGGTCAGATTCCTGTGTTTTAGACAAGGCCAGGAGTGGTAGGAATAAATTTGGCGAAGCAGCACACACAGCACATGGCATGGTTTGCACGCCAGCCGAGGGTCTGATTCACCAGACCAAGGAGTGATCACAACCAGGCAAAGCCTCTTTCTAAGGCCAGGTATGTTCTGTGGGGGGGAGTTTCATTCTCCATAATTCACCTCTGAACCTGTACCTGCATTTCCCTCACAATTCCCAGCCACTCTTCCCAGTGTGTCCTGGAAGCAATGAGATTTTACTAATTCAGAACAATTCAGGCGTTATTACAATAATTCAGGCCTCTTAAAGGACCACCAAAAAACCCCAACAAACCTCCAACAATTGCAACCATTAACTCACTTCAGAGTCTGGGAGGAAAAAAGAGGAATTAGTGAGGTCCCAGCATCCCTGCACATCTTGCACATAAAGTGAGAGTTTCCCCTAAAATTACCTCTGTGGAACAAAGAAGAACAAAAAGACAGTATTATAACGTGGCCTAGAAATGTCTTCCTCACAGTCAGCCTGAGGAACAGAACCAAACTTACTCAGGCACTGCTGGAGTGTGGTGCCCAACTGCTTCCACACAAACTGCCACCAGGGATTTATGTAACCCACTGAGCAGATTTTTAGGAGAACTGGAGATTTCCTGATCACGTTAATGACATGAGGAATCTGCCTTTGGAGAGGTTCACACCATCACTTCCCCACTGGTGGCGACCCATTAATCTTCCCAAGACTGCAGCAAGATTATATGTGTAATTCTGTACCTTTTTCATTTTCCCTGCAGAGTTCTGCAAAATTCCAGGGGCTGCATGGCATATCCTGGGGACAGCAAGCCCGAGGGACTTGGGCAGAGCATCAGTTTTACTGTAACTGTGTTTATACAAAACATTTCTATCCTTAAAAACTCCCAGCTGGCACCACAGGCAACAGCCCCGACACAGAAGGGATTTAAGATTCCTTCTTGTGTTGTACAAGGAGCCAAGTCACCTCGAGCCAGTTGAAATGGAAGCAGATCTGAAATGGAAGAACATCACCACTGAGGATACGCTTATTTGGGAACAGGTTTAAGGATTTCCCCCAAATTCATTTCGCTGGGGCAGGATTTGTTGCGATCCCACGCTCCATTGCACAGGCCATGTTTGCAGAGCGGTTGACATGGGATTCTTCAAGGAGTGAAGTTAAAACTCTCCTTTTCTCTGAGGCTTCATGTTTCTGAAGTTGTGGGTATAACTGGAACAGAGCTTTTCAGTCTCTTGAAGAGCCTTGACTGATGTTTTGTGACAGAAAACTGCAGCTGGGAGTGATAAACCTGCTCACTGTTGATAAGACAAAACGCTGCAAGTTCCTTTTCACTGGAGAGACCAGCTTTAGCTTGAAGGAAAGTGAGAAATCATGTCCAGAGCTGAAGATCTCGGGTTTGTTTTTGTGGGTTTGGTTTAGGGTGGGGGTTTTTTGGTGATGGGTTTGTTTTTTTAAGTGAGAGAAGACTGATAATGAATTCTTTCCACTGCAGACATATAGAATGGCAGAAAAGCTGTACACTGGCTCCAGGACACCTGACAGGCAGCTCGGTGGTATGAGAGGCATCATGGGGCCAAGCCGAAACTGTTGCTCCATTTACTCGGAAAACCTACTTTTCCAGCGTCCATCCCAAGTCAATATTCCTTTTTAGTCCCAAGCAGCAGCACTTACCCACAAAAAGCATAGGTAATGATTTGCAGTAACAAATTCAGATATTTAGGCAGCCACCACAGGGCAGACTGATGCACCAAAACCAAAAAACTCACCCAGAAAAAGCACTCAGAAGCAGCTGCAGAATGTTCAGGAAGGCTGCTCCAAAATTTGCAGGAGTTGAAACTCTTTGTTAGGCTTCAAATATAACATGAGTCGTGAGTACATTTACACCACCGACTCAAGAGAAACAAATTAATATTTCTGATACATGATAAGCTATCAGCTTAAAGGGAAAAAAAGTGCAAATATATATATATATACACCATTTTTAGCACTTTCTCCTGATTTCATACAGCTTCATACACCTACAACATCAAATTTTGTATTGATTTGCTGTATTGTTACAGCGAAAAAATTAATGTGTGATCTAGGAACCATTAAATTAGATTCAAGGCCTATCACACACCAGTTAAATGCCATGTCACAAGGCTTACTGGAGATGGAGAACACCTCAGGAGGTGTTCGATAATGGCAAAGAACGGAACAGTTTCAGAACCCTGAAAACGCGCTCTGAGCTCCTGGGGAAAGATTCTGAGATGAGAGGTTGCCTCCAGCTTTTTGGAAATCCTTGATTTAAATAAAAAAAAACCCCAACAATAAAAATACTGATGCTGCTGTGGCAAGAATCAGCGTTTGAAGGAGGGGAGGGAAATGCTGGCATTTAAAAACCTTGAAGGAAAGAAATAAATCTATTCCTTCTGGCTTCCTGGGATTCAGTGTGACTCAGCAGCCGGTGGGCTCACGGTTTGTCTCCTGCCTTTACAGAGGCCTTGGCTCTGATGATTCCTCATGTATTTTTAATTAATACTATGCCAAAACTCTACCACTTCAGCTCAAACAACAGTGCCCAATGTGCTGCCTGAAAATCTCATTTCCTGCCAACGTAAAGTTGCCAAATGTTGGGGTGAGGGGCAGTTATACAACATTTTAACTACAGCAGATGAAATGTACGAGGAACAAATGTATTCGTTTGATGCAGAGTTACCACAGTCTGTGAGATTTTTCCTGCTTGAGCTAAGGAAGGCGAGACTCTTCCCTTTGGGAAGTGGATGGGACCCTGAATTTGAAACAGGGAATCAGTTTTGAAAAGATGTTGTGAGGTTTTTGTTTGAATGAACACATACCTGTTGGAAAGGCTGCTGTGTTCTCATGCAGAAATTAAATTATGCGTGTAAAAAAAGCTTACATTTTATAAATTAGTCTGTTAATGCCAGTGCATGTTATTTCTGCAACAGACATATCATTTTGAATTGAATTTTCCTGTTTCAGGACCAGGGCAGTGGAATATCTCTATTGTTCCAAGATGTGCTTTTGATAAGGATTGTTTGGCTCACAGCTTACTGGGAATGTCAGAATACACGTTTTTGTGGTTTTCAGCTATGGGTGCTGAACACAGCACCAGTAGACATAAACTGCAATTAAGATGATTTTTTTTCTTCTGGTGCACTTTCCACAAAAGCACCATTAATTCTTCCCAAAGATATGGCTCATCCTTCCAGCCCTGTGACGAACTTTGTACTTCCTGTCTAATTCAATTAGTGTGTTTATTCTTTCTAAATCCTTCCATTGCTTGAGTAGAACTGTGATGACACAGAGGATTCCTGGCAGAGTAGAATCACCTGCCACTGCCATGTAACATAAAAAGTCACTTCTGTCTGTACTCCCTTCCCCAGGAGATCGTGGGTGTAACCCCAGTCATGCCATAGTTCAGAAAAAAACGGATAAACTCAAAGAGAAATTATTTTGGGTTCATTTTGTTGGGGTTTTTTTTAATTTTTATCTGCATTCTCTTTTACTTCTGAAGTTTTCCTGGTGAGTTACTGGGTACAAATTACTGTTTCCTGTTTGGGGGGGCCTGGAAGGGACACAAACACACACAAGTCTTGGAATTCTGCACCAAAAAATCTGGACTGGCACACACTGGAGATTTGCAGTGCTGAGTCTCTTGAACACAGAGCCTGCAGATATTCACCCTGAAAACCAGGGTAAAGCAAAGGGAACGTAGCTGGGCTGGAAAAGAGTGTGAGGAGTGAGGGAGAGGACCAGAGGGAAATTCCCGTATTCCTGATCCCAGTCTTGTAGAACCTCTCACAGCAACAGTGTGGATTTGCCCATGGAAACCAGGCCAGGACATGACAGGTCAGAATTATCCTGGCAGCACCACCAGGCACCAGCCACCAGCCAGAAGGAGAAATGATCTCTGTGGGAGGAAGAGGTGCCCCCGAGCCTCAGGAACTGGGGCGAGGATATCACATCAGGGGCTCGCAGCGACTTTGACAGGCAGGCTGCCACTGAGCAGGGCCAGGTTTTTGTTTCCTCAGCCCCAGGCAGGACAGCCCTGCTCTCCAGGCCACGAGGAACCTCTCCTGTTTAGCCCTGGCACCCTGAGCTCTGTCCAGCCACCGCTGGCACCGCTGTGTGCAGGACAGGGACCAGCCCGAGCAGTGTTTAATTCTCACCTTCGCATGCCAGCCCCACTCAGGTTCCCAGGCATTCCGGCTTCTGCTTGCTCCCTTCGTGGAACAGATAAAAGTTTGGCAGCAACTGGCCGCAGGAAGCCTTGGCAAGTCCTCAGAAGCTTGTCTATTATGCCTGGTTATGTGTCAAAGATGTATTTTTTCCCATCTGAAGTGCCTTCCTAGATAACTAACCACTCAGGACTCCACATCTGGTCTGTGTGCCACCAGTACTGATAAACAGGGAATCTCTGGACATCTCTCAAGGCATTTAAAGACCCCTGCAGCATCATTTGCAAAGGCTACAAACAACTAATTAATTCTGTAATTTAAAATAAAAAATGCTTTTGCTTGCAAATCTGGTTTTGATTGATTTTCTATCCTGCTGGAGTTTCCATTATTTGCAACACAAAAGCACCACAGTGCTAAGAACATTGCTGTGTTCTTACTTGCTAGAAATCAGGGCCAAATTATGGCTAATTTGGAGTTCCCAAACTTTGCCTCTACCAGAAGAAAGGATGAGTGGGGCAGCAGTATCCTAAACTCTCAGAAGTAGCAGTGAAACTCATATCACAGCATCCTTCTCACTGCTGGCAGCTTCCACCTCTCTGTTTATACCCATTTCTGATCTGGCAATCTGCATTCAGGTAAAATGCCAGAGGGAGACTGATGGGACTTGGTAGAAAAGAAATTAACCTCCAATTACAGGATATAATGCTCATAATCCATCTCCTGGCGTGGAGCTCAGACGGGAAGCTGAGGGTGAGCCTTTGTGGCCAGGTGTCTGGTGTTTTCCCATCAGATCCTCAGGGCAAGCCTCCAGCTTAGACACAGGGCAGTACCAGGATGCTGCAGTCCTGCAGCCACTGTTTCATCAGTGCTGTGGATAAAAACACAGTTTATGTGGCCCCGAAGACTCCAAAGCAGGAAAAGAGTTTTATGGGGACCAAAAGGAGGGGATGTAGCTTGGGAAATAAAAGGAAAGCACATCCTGAGAAAGAAACTGGCGCTGTTTTATCAGCACAGAGCAAATATAAAATAAGGGTAAACTTTGCCTTCTGAAAGAATAAGCAAAGAGTTTGCTTTGAGGGGTTCTTTAACCATTACTGAATTTCAAAGTGTCCATTACTGATTCTCTCTTCAAGGCTTGCTAAGCTGCATGAGGAGCTATGCATTTTGGCTTTTTGCTGCAGCAGTCAAGTCCCACAACATGGGTTTCTCTTACTCACAATGGAATTTTTTTCCTCACCCTCCTTCCCAAGCCGTCTTTGAGACGATTATCAGTGAATTACTGGCTAAACAATCTGTTACCTACCTTTCCTTTCATCAGCTGGTAAAAAACCTGCACAGACTATACAGAGCAGGACCAGTAGAGGAAAATACCTCTTGTTTCACTGTGATACACGCTGCTAAATATAGATTTTACCAGACTGCTGGTTTCTAAGTTCATAGGACTCATTCCCACTGTTTCTCAGTGGCTCCTTCTCATCCCCCATGTCATTGTCTTTCACGTGTGCAAAATAGGCAGGAGAAGCCTTGCACTCGTAGTGCCTGTCGAGAGATTTCAGGTGGATGAGCATGTGCAGAGCATAGGCCAGGACCAGCAGCAGAATCAGGGACATCACCAACCCCATCAGGATTGCTGGGGAGAAAAAGGATGCACAGTCTCTGGCGTAGGCAAAACGTCCCTCTTGAATGTTAAAACCTTGAATCTACAGAGAGAAAAAGAGGGATCACGTCAAACAAAGTATTGGAGCTTTGTTAATTTCCTCCTGATGGCAGTAAGAGTTTCTAACTTAACACCAGCACGTGGCAAATTTGTGTCTCCCACTGATAGCTGGAGTGAATGCTCAGAGTTTACCCAGGTCAGTCTCCTGGACCTGCCAGCTATTCTAATCCCCTCCACTCTGCTGCCCAAAGGATTTGCAGCTGTGTTTCAAACAAAATCTTCCACGCTCGCTCTTGATGGCCCAGCAATATTTAACTCCAGATGCAGTACCTTTCATGTTAACTGTGCATCTCCAGCACCACTGGCTGAAATTCTCCAGAGTGTCTGCTTCAGACCGCACAAACTTCAACATGACAAGGCAGCAAATATTCCTAAGTGCCTGCCCTAGAATAAGGTTTTTCTCACCAGTTCCAGACGGGTGGTACCTGGCAGCAAACCAGCCAAACTACAGGAGGCTGCACCCAGCTGTGGAAAACACCAAGTTTTACTCGTGGCTTCAGCTCTGATGTGGATTTTACCACACTGGCATGCAGGGAGCTGACTGTCTGCTCCACTAAATCAGTCCACAGACATTTTTCACAGGGTAACAAAGGGGGATCAGCTTTTCCCTTCCCCTTTTCAGGCCCTCATGCCCTCTAACTCAGGTATCTAAAAGCAAGATACTCTAGTCCTGCCACCTTCGGCTCCCTCATTGTCAAACGCATAAGAATTGGCATTTTCAGAAGATTATTCATCTCATCCTAAAAGAAGGACTTAAGATGGGTCAGGGGAATTATCCAGTGGCTTTAGAGGCAGGCTGGGGTGACTATAATCAGGGCACAGGGTTAAAATTCCTAGGCATCAAAAGTGAAGCGAGATGAATCCCGTGCCTGGGTGTGCGGTGCTGTTACCGACGCCAAGCGTGAGAGCTCTGCTAGGAATGATCTAACACTGGAAATTAAATTCACTCCCCACTAGAGGGAACACAAGCTGAAAGACTACAAAAAATAGACCTTAATTTCCTTTGACAAGGGAAGTCTTAGTTTCTATTTTGCGTTCCACGTCAGGAACAAGTGCAAGCTGTGCATGGAAGGTGATCATCTTTCCTTGGCACAGGAGGGCAAAACTTCCCCCAAATCTACCCATGGGATCCACTTGACCTAAATCCATGGCATCACCTGGAAGCCGATGAAAGTGACCTCCCAGAGCTGGGAGAGGTCGTTTGCAGAGCTGGGGACGAGCAGGGCATGGTATCTCGGCAGGCTGCTGACGTGCTCGCAGTGGAAGGAGTAGCTGGCCGGCGCGTGGATCCCCGTGGCGTTGAACGTCGCCTGCACGGAGTGGTTGTACAGCAGCTGCAGCCTGTGCAAGCTGAACCAGTGCTGGACAGACAGCTGGTAGTAGCTGGTGGTTAACAGGAGCCTGGGGGTGCCGCATTGGAGAGAAGCAGGTAAGAAAATGAGTCAGGGGACTGCAGGTGTTAAATTGATGCGCTGAACAACCTTAGGGCATTTGCTGGCATGGCCAGTTTATAGCAGAATGAGCTCCTGCTCCTTCCACAGAGTCTGGAAAGTGAGGGACAACTTCCCATGGAGGGGCAGAGCCCTGGAACAGCTGCCCAGGGAGGGCCTGGACTGTCCCTCTCCGGAGACATCCCAGCCCCAGCTGGACACGTTCCTGTGCCGCTGCTGCAGGGCACCCTGCCTGGGCAGGGATCATCCCTTGGACAGGTGATCTCCAGAGGGCCCTTCCAGCCCCAAACACCCTGGGATTCTGGGATTTGAGGTTGCTCGATGTGGCAGCTGAAGAAGTTTGCTGTTCTCCCAAAAAGCAGGAAGAATATGAGGGGATTTTGCCTAATTAGTGGGGAAAATATGACTGCAACCCTGGCACTGTACCTTCACCTGGGGTATGGAAAGTCACTCATCAAGAAATGCTGTTTTCTCCTATCACCAAGGAGCAAACAGAAAGTAGGTCATAGTCTGATGCCCAGTCTGTAGCTAATCAGCAAGGCTTAGCTAAAATCTCAGGCATGGGAAGATTCTACACAAAAGAGATGAACCAAACTTTTCCATGGATGGAAAAGTCAATGTGGAGGAAGAAATGCCTTAATAAAACAAGGCAGGTGACAGACAGACACGCTGAATGCAGGTGTTTCAATTCTACAAGAGTTCCTCTCACAGTATTTTTAGCTTAAACAAATTCTCTTTAATTCCCAGCTGTATAACAATCTATGTTAACGTGATATTATGTGGTAAGGGTTTTACTATATAAACTTACCTGATAACAAGTCCCTTCAGATTGCCAATGTCACCAAACTTCAGGGAAAGCCTAGGTCAAAAAGCAAGTAACATCAGGATAGGAAAAAATATTCTGAAATCTTTGGAGAAAAAAACAACACAAAAGATTAGACTCAGTTATACATGGAATGTTTTGTTCAGCCTACCCTTAAAGTCAGTGGGGAAAAAACCTGAAAGGCTTAAATATTCCTCCAGTGAAATGCACTTGCTCACTTGTTAATTGGAATGAGGCCCAGACTACCCAGAAAGAACAGAAATTCGTGTTTAACTTCTAACACAGCTCAATCCCACTGCTTCCCACCTTAGCTGATAATCAGGCTCAGTGGATGTCTGCTCTTCTTCTCAAGCCATGACATTTCAGCCAAGCACCACCCCTGCCTGTCGTCAGAAAGTGTAAACAGACACCTTGTCCTCATCTTTTTAAACATCAGAGCACAAAGGAAGGCAGATGTAAGAGTTCAGGTTTGATGTTCCTCCTTTACAGCCACACAAACGCCCTGGCTGTGAGGCAGCTCTGCAAAGCTCACCTGCAGCAGCCTTGGGCACCCGAGGTGTAATAAAGTGAGAGCCCTACCAGGTTAATTCATGTAATACACGATGAGGTGGAACTGCTTATTGCTTAAAAATAACATTTTGCCTCTTAAAACCTTCATGGAGATTCTCATTCTTTATGTAAGACAAAAACAAAACATAGTGAAAACACACAGATTCTGAAAGAGTTCCAAAATTAAAGTGGAAGAGTATTTAAAAAAAAACCCAAACAGAAAGAAAAAGAAAAAAAGAAAAGAAAACAAACTAAAACAAACAAACAAAACCCCAACCAAACAAAAACCTAATCAAACAAAAAAAACCAGCCAGCCCCACAGTTTCACAGGTGACCCAGACTTCTTGGGTAACACTGGTCCCAGGAAACAGGACACTGAATCCAGACTATCCCTTGCTTTATTACAAAGGGAAAACAGAGACAGTTCAGGATTAGGCACAGGCAAATGTGGCATTCAACTAAAAAAAAAAGGCATTTTTTTGATTATTACGTCTGATACCATTCTCTGTGTTTTGAAACTCCTAATTTTGCCTTAGTATATTTTCTATTAGGTTATGATAATTACTAATCAGACTAAGATTATTTTCAAACTTTAAACCAGAAGAGAGGGAGGGATGTTTGTTATCAATTTTTATTTTTACCATAATTTTATGCCATTCTCTACCCTGCCTGTCAAAACAGTGCTGGATTAGCTCACACGCTGATGATGAAGCACTCAAATTGCCTTGTTGAATATTATGATGCTATAGGCAAAAATCCCGGGTTCTTTCTCAATTTCATTTTCAGTTTTCTAGGAACCTCACCAAAATGTCTGTGCACCTTGTGCTGTACAATCAGAAAGAGGTAACACCTACTTTTCTGTGAAAACGTATTTAGATGTGCAGGTGAAATGTTATGTAGGAGATAAATGAAACTGCTAGGTTCGGTCACGTTGTTTTTATTCCCATGTGTGTCATTACACATTTAAACTCCCTTTATGGGGCAGACTCAGTGCTCATGTTCAATTAGGAATCTCCCTCCATATTTTTAGGCCTCCCAGAGTGGAATCTGGTGCGAGCCATGAGGCCAGCCATGGAGAGAGGCACTCAGGCACATGGCAAAGGGAACAAAACGATACTACCTGCCCTCCTAGAACAGACAGGGGACTGGAGGATTTTGCAGTAGGGTTAATATTCAGCTCTCACTCAGGGTGAGAAACACAAAAAGCAAAATTTTGCTGAGTGCTTCTCACTCAGGGTGACAAACACTTAGCAAAACTGCTAAATGCTGTTCATACTGAAGGAATTAGTAACAGGCTGGTGTGCAGAGTTCAGGTTTTCAGACGCTCTCGTGCCACATGCAGACCTGTGATGAACCCACTCTTTGTGTCCAGCACCTCACGGATCACAGCCCGGGATTTGGGGTGACCACCCAAACACAGCCCTGCACCCTGTGCAGCACCACTGGCACACACCCCAGGATAATGAAGGGATAACCAGTCATGCACAGTGCCTGAACCCCACATTCAGCACAGGATCCACTCTCCAACCCCACGAGCAGCTATGTAGAACAGCTGGAGACTGAGCAGACCAACAGCTTCAGCCCCACGGGCATGGAGAGCAAAGCTGGCTGCTGAAGAGGAACCTCACCACTCCAAGAGCTGAACACGTGTGTCCACGCAAGGCTGGGTTTGTCTACACGAGCCCTGCTGCCCGCAATAGCAGGGCATTATCAGAAAGAGCCCGGGGCTCTGCAAGGCCTGTTCTCCCATTTGTACTTCCCCGAGTGGTTATCTGGCCCCAGTCCCACCAGCAGAGCAGAGCTCCCCTTACGTGGCACTGTCCTCACTGCAGTTTGAGTCCCCAACGTCCACGGTCGCGCGGGCACCAAAGGTCTTCTCTGTCAAATCCAGCCGGGTGTGGTTTTCAAACCTGATCACGATCCTCTTGGCCCAGAACAGGATGCAGGGGGTGCCGCTGACGGTGACGTTCAGGAGGCTGTGGTGGCTGTGGGGGAACGGCCTCCAGGGTGCTCCTTCCCACTGTCCTCCCCTGGTCAAGTTGTAGCTGGCAAGCTGAGGGACCATGCAAGAGATTTCCATCAGAAGACGTGATTTCAGGAGTTCCCATCTCACCAGAACGTGCGAGGCTGGCACTGGGAGCCAGCCCTGCACCGAGGAAGCAGAGGGATATCCCGCTGTATCCCCTTCCCACCTCAGGGATGGCACCTCATAGAACACCCAGCACAGCACAGAAGGGCTGAGGCAAAGCAAGAACCACAGGGTGCTCCCCCCAGCACAAGACTCTCTCGGACGGCTCTAAAAATTGCTTCAGCACACTGGAAAGGACTCGGGTTGTGCCGAGGACACAGCCCGCCACGCTGGAAGCATGCTGGGCAGCTGCCCAGGTGAGAGAAATGTCCAAGTTGACACCTACCTGCAGGCAGCTTTGCTCACCATGGCTTTAAAATCAGGGAATTACCTGCTGCAGAAGGGGATGGATCAAGTATGGATCCCTGCTCTTACAAAATCAGCCGCAAGGCTAAAACCCAGGGGCTGCAGCTTCCATGCCATCTGCACACACCAGGAAACTGCCACCCCTTACAAGCCACATTTCATGGCAAAAAGACAATTTGGCTGTCAGGCAAGACAATCTGACTTGGGGCTCAGAAAGAACTAAAGAATTTAGCTGCCATTCTCAGATTTCACACTCAAATTTCCAGCCAGCACCTCTGTCCTGTCCGAACAGGATAACACACACAACACCTGCACGACTGTTTTAATCATGTCACATGGTTGCAAGTTCACATTAAAACAGGAGAGGTTCTCCTAGTCCCAGTCATAAACAGCATCTTACCAGGCTCCAGAAGGGATGCAGTTAAGCCCCAAGGTTTTGTCTTGGCTTAAAGAGAGATTTTTTTGTGTGTCTGTATGTTGTTCAGAGTAGCAAATCATAACTCTCAGCTCAGGCCCTGAAAGATCCCTTTTGACACTGGACCTTACATATGGCACAAGGATGTTTGAGGATTAAAACTAGTAATTACTGACAGCAACAAGCTGAAAGCAAGGCAAGATCATGCTCAGGGGATGTGCTGTGGCTGAATTCCTGTCAATGACAAGGCCATCTCCTCAGAAGTTCGTATGAGAAAGATTTATTCAACATGTTACTTATATTGGTAAGCTTCTTGTGGTAAGGAAGCTTTTTACGCTCAGTTTTTGACAGGACCTGCAGCCTGGTCTCAGGAAAATCTCCCACTAAAAATCTAAAGCTCTGGTGCAGCTCTTCCTTCAGAACCAACTGATACAAGCACAGGGCTGGTCACAGCAGCCAGTGCCACTGCACAGGATGTGGATGTAAGGATTTGTCCTTTCAGGGAGATCCTGTGCCCAAACCCACACTCAGCCAGCAGCAGCACCTGAGGCATCACTTCAGCCCTCAGAAAAGCAGAGAATTCTTTGTACAGCTGCTGAGGCAGAACTGTATCACAGCGCTTCAGACGGGTTTGTTGGCTGTTTCTTGCCAACAAAGTAAAACCAATTTAATTCAGCAGTGTGAGTCGAAGGATCTAAATGTGCTGTGAAAAGGCTTCACAGATCCAGCCCTCCAGGCATTACCTGTGCGAATGCCACCTGATTGACACTGAACTTCGTGGCGTGGTAACGCTGGCCTGCAGAAGAAGGAGTGTTACTTCATTATTAGCATATTAGAAACATCCAACCATTCATAAAAATTCTGCACATTCTTATGCAAACAATAATCATCCCTGCACAAAATGTGTATGTCAGAATTGGTGATTTTGCCTTGGATATGACTTGCCCCAAAAACTGCTTTCAATGCATGTATTTTCTAATTTACCCTTCTTGTTCACCAAAGTTCCTCTTCTTTTCATTGGACACCTCGACACCCTCACTGGGAGAAACTCCAGTGACCCAAAATTAAAAGATTTATTCTATATCTGTATTTATTCATCTCAAACACAAAAAAAGCTGCTTTTTTTCTTCATACAGCAAATTCATCAAAGGGTATGTGCTGGATTGCCCAGCAAAAGTGTGATAACTGTGCTGGGAACTTCTCTCCCTGGACAGGAAGCTGTGACCAATCCCCTCACATCCCAGGATATCCCACCCCTCCTGCTCAAGTTCCACAAGCACAGATCATTTCACAGGCACCCTCACAGCTCCATCCTTCAAACATTTAACTCTGTTTTCACTTGGTTAAAAAGAAGGTGAATGCTTTTTCCTTCCACATTCTCAATGCATCTCAGAGTCGGACGGTAAATTATTATTTTAACAGGCAAATCCTTTAAAGGGTATTTTTTTAAGAGAGTTATGCCTTAACAAAATATGGGACAGAAGAGTCACCAGTGCCAAGAGAAGGAACATCTGGGAAGGAAATCTTCTACAGCCACACTAACGGAACCAGCATCCAGGGATTTCTCTGGAGAGAATCTTGATCTGAAAATGCACGTGANTATTCAGCCCACTAAAAGCCTTACCATTTCTCTGGAGAGGATCTTGATCTGAAAATGCACGTGAACTAGGAGAGAGGAGAAAAATATTTACTGTGCAGCACCTGGATTTAAAGCCTGCAGCCAGTTTAGTGGGGAAAGCTCCTGTGGCTGCTTCACTCCACAAAACATTCCAAGGGTAACTCAGGTCCCTGGCTGGTGAATGCCACAGGAACAGAGCAAATTATCCCAAAGCTGCTGTACCCAAGCTAAAAATGTCTCTTTTCCAGAGATCACTCAGGCGACCCAGCCCTGGCAGGCACTCCCATGTCCTTACCACGCTGGCAAAAGGCTTCAGTAGCCCCCTTGTCCCATTCCAAGGGATGCCAGCTGTGGGTTAGGGACAGAGCCAGTTCCAGGGCACAAGCAGGGGAACCAAGGAGGGCTCTGCACCACCCCCATTCCCCAGGAAGGATCAGAAGCAACAGGATGGATTTGGAGCAGAAGCAGGGGGTTGGCATGCCTGAAGCACAGGTTTGCACCGTGTGAAGACAGCTCCTGGATGGTTCCAGACAATAACGAATGCCATGGAAGTCAGCTGCATGGCAGGGCTCAGGCAAAGCACATCTCAAGTGACAGCTACCAGGCTGCTGAAACTGTCGGCATTTGATTTTCTTATCAGGCACAAGTCCTCAGCTGGTGTCAGCACAATCCGCTTTCCTGAGCTGCAGACTCAAGCCCAGGGGATTCACAAACACCAACAAACACCTGAAGATCAAAGTCCAAGACACCAGGACTCACTGAGGACCAGAGTCCTCTCCCTGAGTCACAGGAACACTTTTGTTCCCACACCACAGCAGCCTCCTTGAGACCTGAATCCCCCATCAGTGGCTTGATTTGTTCTTGTGATGGCATCTGTCCACTTCCCAAGGCTGCCGTCGGCATTCCCACTCTCCCAGCGGAGCGCCAACCCACAGACCCCGCACACTGAGCCCTGCCTGTGCCCCTCAGTGCCTTCCAGAGCTGCCCCGCCTCCCCCTGCACTTCCATCTTCTTCCCTTGCCCCATTTCCCACCACCTTTCCAAGCCACCACAGCAAAAAAAAAACTGTGGAAATACTTACACCACGGCTGGCATACAAATATTAGGAATTAGAGCAGTTTTCAGTATTGATGTGCAAATTTCACCGTACGGTGTTGGAATTGCAAAGGTGCGGCTTGGCTCTCCTGGGGGGTGCTTGGACAGCAGGGTGAACCCTCCCTCCACGGGGTTCTGGGCAGGGGGATCTGTGTGAGGAGTGATCCCGACCTAATTTCCATCACAGCATCCTCAAGGGCAGATAAATCAGAATCCAAGCAACAGCGGGACAGCCTAGAGCCCACCCTGCTTGCTGCCAAGCTGAAGAACTTTATAAAGATCTCACATTGCGAAGAGTTCAGCTTTGTTTAAAATTTATCTGGCAGTTTTATTTACATGTGGAGAGATCAACTTGTCCTCAGCTGCAGCTCTGAAACCCCAGTGGCTTCAGGAAGCACTCTCAGAGTGGGTCCCCCTTTCTCCCCCTGCTCTCTGGGTGCCAGGGGTAGTGCTGGCCTGGGGTCTCCAAGGGGCTTGAGGCTGCTTGTCCCAACAGCAAGCAGCCTTCAGAGGTGGGTGGAAACACTCAGATTTTGACACACAGGTAACAAAAGATGTGGCTACAACGAACCAAACCTCATCTTCTTGCTCAAACAAAATTCTCTCTTACGCTGTTTTACAGTGAGGAACATGGGTCTTGTAATTTGATGCGGCTTTTCTTGTCTTTTCCAGTTGTTCTTCATGACAGATTGTGCCTTCAGGCTGAAAAAGGCAATTTGGGGGCATTTTTTTCACGATGACAGCTACAAAACGAAGGCATGGCAAAAAGAAATTATTGTAAAGTATTCGGTTATGCTGACTTCAGTTACACTTAGTTGCACCTATATATTTATATCAAGGTATGCTTGATTATACTTTCAGCTCCTCTCCATAAGCATAATTAAGCACTCATAGCTGGTTACTCCAGCTTGGAAATCACCAGGCTGTGGTGCCTGGCCTAAAACACTGGAAAAAGAATGGTGTGAAATTGTGTGATTTGCAGAAACCTGACTGGTTTTTGCACTGTTCCAGGAAGATGAAAGGTTATTTCTGTATTTGTGACTGTCCATTAAGAAAAATGAATCCTGGCCCCTCCACACTCCATGTAGGCACAGCAACTCTGGAAGAGAGATCACGTCTCTGCTTTCAGCCTGAAGACACTCAAGCAGGGATGAATGTGCACAGCTGATGAAATATTCATGTTTCCATAAGGAATGCAGAGCACAGAGTGACCCAGGAGCCATCACGACGTCCCACAGCTACACGAATGCGCTCAGCCCCGCGTCAGGCACGTGGGGAGGTGCCTCCAGCCAGGCCCTCCTGCTAATTACTCCGCTAATCAGCAGTGCTGGCTGCCCCCTCTCCGGCTGCACGAGGCAGGCAGTCCCATCAGGAAGGGAAGTCCATCACACAGTGGCACGGCCAGGCTGCCGCTGGCACGCAGGGATGACCGCGTCCCGGTTTCGGGGCAGCCACGAGTGGATGTGGATGTTATCAGCTCTGCCAGCTGCTCTGACGCTCAGCCCCGAGGTGTCACAGGGGCGTGAGCCATGACAGGAACGGCTGGCTGTCCACAGCCACCCTGCTGCCAAAACAGCAGCTTTTCCACCCAAAAGGCGAGCTGGGGAATCCACAGGCACCAGCGCCCTGGCATCCTCAGCTGGAGCATGTGCCATGGACACAAAAGTATTGCAGGTAAAAAAACCTGGAAAATAACTGCACATTAAAAAATATGTATTCCCTTTTGACTATAAAAAATGGTAATTACATGTATAAGAGAAAAGGAACTAGCTAGCACTGAGCATTCTCCACAGCAAATAATTTTTGGCACACTGAGTTAGAGACCAGCCTTTTAAATTTACCACCCTTTTATCAGCCTCTCTTACCCTGAAATTTCAAAGTCATTTGATGACAAATGCTGTATGTTTTGGTGACTGATATTTTCTCTTACCCACCCGTAAGCAGCTCTCCCAGATACACCCAGGCATGTATGTTGCATGTTGAATTCACCACACCAAGTATGTTAGGAACCCACATGTGTGTCAGGGTCAGCAGATGTGGCGCTAGGGGCCACAATAATGACACATGGACAGGAGAGATGTCAGAAGGGTAAGAANTAATTACATGTATAAGAGAAAAGGAACTAGCTAGCACTGAGCATTCTCCACAGCAAATAATTTTTGGCACACTGAGTTAGAGACCAGCCTTTTAAATTTACCACCCTTTTATCAGCCTCTCTTACCCTGAAATTTCAAAGTCATTTGATGACAAATGCTGTATGTTTTGGTGACTGATATTTTCTCTTACCCACCCGTAAGCAGCTCTCCCAGATACACCCAGGCATGTATGTTGCATGTTGAATTCACCACACCAAGTATGTTAGGAACCCACATGTGTGTCAGGGTCAGCAGATGTGGCGCTAGGGGCCACAATAATGACACATGGACAGGAGAGATGTCAGAAGGGTAAGAAGAAGAAGTAGTAGTTTATTGCTCCTTTACAATATTTATAGATTTCTTATAACTACAAATGATTGGAAGGTGAAGTTAATACCTTCTCCGTCACACTGGATGGACCAAGAGTCCAGCAACTTTGTCTATCGTGGAAATGGAATGTACAACACAAGAAAGCAACTAGATAAACAACAGGTGTTATTTACATGAAACTGTGAGAATCTCTGATTCTCTGACTCCAAGATATGCAAACAATTAGAAGGCTGAGAGAACAGTGCGACACACATGAAATTGGATTAGCCGTAATGCAAAGCACTGGAATGACTAATCACCATGCAAAACCCAATTAAATAAGATTATAAGTATAAAGAAGTGCAAATTCCCTCTTAGCAGATGACATTATCCATCCACATAAGATAACTGAACCTGGCTTGTTTGTCTGCAAAAGTTGATAAAGACTCTTGAGGAGTTCCATGCAGAAAGCGTTTTCTCCGTGCCATGAGCCACATGAATAATCCTGGCGCTCAGCAGGGTTGGGTGTGGAGGCCACAGGCAGGTTTCATGCCATGTCCACAACTTCTCTTCCTCAAATTACTGCTCTGATAAACTGCACCAGACGGGGAAATGTACTCCACATCTACAGAAACAGTATTCCTATTGCTTCAGAGTCATCTCCCTAAGACTGATCATCTCCAGTTGCAGAATTCCTCACTGGCTGCTGAGCTGGTTTCAGCTAATTTATGAGACATTTAATTGGACAATAACATGTGACCTCTCAAATGCACTAAAAATAAATTTATGAAAGGTGAGGAGCACCTGGGGGCAATGCACAGCTTGTAGTCCTAGGGACACTCAGCACAAGGAATTTCAATGAAGTTATTGACACTATAGATGTGTGAGCTCGGAGAGAGCAGATCCAAGGAAAGAGCTGGTTCCTTCCGAGAAACATCCTGACAAAAAACATCACTGACTTTTAAATGCCTCTGTGTAAGTTCTACCAGTAAGAAGTATCTACAAAACCCATAACTCTTCACATTCTCAAATGTTTAATTTCACACAGGGAGACAGATTTCCATAAATATTTTACCACGCACTGATTGCTGGGGTTTGATTTGCAATTTAATGGATGTCCAAAAAGGTCTGCATCAGAACAAGAAGATACTCAAGCTTCCATTTTTGATATAAAAAGGGAAATTGAACTCATAGTACCTCTAGCAAATTAACACTGTGCCAGCACAATCCCACTCCCATTTAAATTCCCATTTAATTCACTGGCACCAAGATCATGACTTCATCTGTTTTTATTGCAATAAAGTTCAGGTAATGCTCCGCTGCTCGCTCTCTGTCAGATTTTGGTCTGATTGGGAAAAAGAACCCAAAAAAACCCGTGGAATTATACTAAGAAGAGCAGTAAGAAATCGGAAATGAAACATTTTACAATGAAAACATATTGTACTATTTATCAGTAACTGGCTACCAGATCTCTTAACACAAGCTTAGGCAAATCACCACATGTCCCTCTTGCCTCAAATGCACAGATTTTACTGACAGCTGCGACCTTCATCAGCGTTCGCTCTGCGTGTTTTGGGGACTTTGGGCATCATTCAGCTCATACAGCTCAGGCTGTTTTCACTTTCATAATGCTTGGCTCTGCAAAGCCCCCTCCTCCCCGTGCTATGATCTGGGCTGTGTTTCATTCGAGAGTGAAGCAGCAATTAACAATAAACCCAAATCTCCAGTCATTTTGTAAGTTTAACACTCACTTGCAACATTGAATTCAAGCTTCAAATATTCTACACAAGTAGCAAATTTTCGCGCCTCTGTTTCTCGCAGTATTTTTCACACCCTTGTTGTTACACTATTTATAACTCCGGGTTCCCGGGGACCAGGGAAAGCCAGTGTGAGAGTCATTAAAACGTAATGAAACATGGGACAGATGCACAAAACCCACCCGATTTTAAACAACGTTCACCAAATTGCGTCCAAGTTACATCTCTAACACACTGCCTGCTTCAAGATAATTAATTTCTGCATCAGCCCCGGGTGTTTTCGAACCTGACAAGGAAACCCCAGCCGCGTCCCGGCGTTCTGACCGCGGCACGGATGAAGCGCTTGAAAACGGCGCTCACCCAGCTCCGCCACAGCTCCGCGACCACGCCCGGGTACCGACCTGTGCCCCGCGGGGCTTTTCTCCTCGGAG
>WEIT01017864.1:58122-96771 GCA_013389985.1 Dryoscopus gambensis
CCCACACCCTGACCAACAGGGTGTCAGGTCGTGTTCTGACTCTGTCAGAGTTTCTGGGATCATTTGTTTGTCGTTGTTCTTTTCTCTGTACCACCGCCTTTGTAGTTTGTAATATTCTTAGTAAAGAACTGGTATTCCTATCTCCATATCTTTGCCTGAAAGCCCCATAATTTCAAAAATGTAACAATTTGGAGGTGGGGGGTTTACATTCTCTATTCCAAGGGAGGCTCTGGTTTCCCCTGGCAGTCACCTGAATTCTAAACCAAGACAGCTGCTGAGGCCACCAGCACAAGCAAACCCCAGCTCACCCCCGTGCACGAGGAGGAGGAGGAGGAAATGCCACGCTGCTGCTCGGAGATGCCGCCTCAGCTCGGGCTGAACTGCCCGCACGGCAGAGAAGGCGCTCACAAAATCTCCCTGATAACAACAGGGAAGAACTCCTCCTCCAGCCAGCAAACACAGCCTGGAAGACAAACCAGAAAAGCCAGGAAACCAACCCCGAATCCTGTCCTCTTCAGCAGGTAGCACATGTTCAATACTATTAACTATTAAAGAGGGGCTGTCATGGCTGAAGGACACTTGCTTCTGATGCTGAAAATGTTCCCGCGAGGATCCATCACTTTATGTCTAAGAGAAGTTTAAAAAACTCACAGAAGCTTCAGAATACACAGAAATGAGTGTTCAGAAAGCTTTGTTTCACACTGCAAACAGATAACTTGCATAAGAATGCTACCATCTGCTGTTGTTAAAAGTGAATTGATGCGCTCTTTCTTTGAGAAAAAGTAGTATTTTTAATTAAAATTCCCTTTTCACTATCTGCTAGCTCAAATTAACTTAGGCCTCCAAATAATTCCAGAAAATACATAGATCACACCAAGGGTATTCCTTAAAGGTAGCCAAAAAACCATACATAGTTAAAATAAAGAATATTTATTTAAGCAAAGTTTAAAAAAAAATAAAAAAGGTAAATTGTGCTAAAATTTCAGCCACCTCCCTTACACAGGAGAAGAATGCAAGAGGCAGCACACACTCCCAGAAAGGAGAGAGAAGTGACCTGGGTTTAAGTGACTCAGCTCTCTGAACAAGGCATGAAGATAACTCCCCAGGCTGAATATTCAGCCTCAACTTATTCCCAACCATCCTGACCCCCCGTATTTGATTCTGCCCTGCACTTCTGGCTTCGGCAAACCACCAGCGAGTGACACACGGGGGCCAGACCTCATTTTTTAAAATAGCTTATTAAGTTCGCATTCTACCACCTTTCTTCCTTTAGTCCTTCCTCTTCTTACATGACAACAGAGCAGCACTGAAACCCTTCCCAAACTCAGGAATTCCATGCTACTCAAAAGAAAAACCAGGAAAACCACACAAGCACAAGAGACCACAAGAAATCCTGAGCCAGGAGCCACTAAGGAGCAGCCGCTAAAAAGGGAAAAGGCTGAGGTGGGGAGGAGAAGCTTGTGGAGCATCAGGGAAAACACTCTGAGAGCATCAGCTGTGACTCGGCCAAATGCTGCACTCCAAATCCCGAGCACAATGGCATCCCTGAGAGGCTCTGATGTACACTCAAGGTTAAACCATTGACACAGCAGCTCTGAGGAGGAAGCACGGGGGTGCTGCCAATAAAAATGCAGGAGTTATCAAAGCCCTGGATGATTTCAGAATCGCTAATGGGCTACAGAGCCTCTCGCTGCCAGGGCCCAGGAGCCAGCCTGCCCTGAGAGAGGGTGGAGTGTCTGCAGTGGGATGAACCCCAAGTCCTTCTCAAGCACTGTGGGAAGTGTGAAAATGAACAAAAGTCTGAGCTGCATCAGCTTCGTTAGCGTCGGTTCACTACCTGCTGCAGTCACCTGGCAGAACGATGACTCCCCACATGCACTGAAATGTATCCTGAGCAAAACATTAGCACAGCAATGCCACCCTTCATCCAGGCTGGCCCAGTGCCAGTTACACCAAAAACATAAAGTCCTGCTTGGGACTTCATGAAAAAAACCACAAACACCAAAACAGCACAAAGAGTATGTAAGAATCATCTCACTTCTGGCTTACAATTAATCTCTTTCCAGGCAGCGTGAGAGTTTCAAGTCAATTCCCACAAGCACTCACTGGCGTTGTACTGCAAGAACCCATTTGCAGGTTGCCCACAACTCTTCTGGGCAGCAGTGCTCTGACACACAGTTTATTTGAAACCAACAGCATTACTTTCTTGGATCTGTCTATGATTTTGGATCTATCTACCTATGAGGCTGATTTACAGCACTGCCTGTTCAGCACCACAAGCTGGAATCCATCACACATCTGCATATCCCTCTGCGTCTGACCCAGCTGGGATGGGAAGGGAACACTTCCACAGGCAGGAGCAAGCTCCATCGAATTTGGAAGCTGAAAACATTGCTTCATTTATTTTCTCTCTCCTAGGAAAGGTACATGAGGATGTTCTGTGCCTGCTGCTGTAGCTGTTACCTCAGCTCCTCCCATTAAAAAAACATGGGAGAGAGAGATGGATGAAAGATGTGAAATGTTTCATGGGGTAGTTTGAAAATGAATCAAGAGAGTCCTGGAATGGTTTGGGTTGGAAAGAATCTTGAAGCCCACCCAGTGCCACCCCTGCCATGGCAGGGACACCTCCCACTGTCCCAGGCTGCTCCAAACCCCATCCAGCCTGGCCTTGGGCACTGCCAGGGATCCAGGGGCAGCCACAGCTTCTCTGGGCACCCCGTGCCAGGGCCTGCCCTCCCTCACAGGGAACAATTCCTGCCCAGTATCCCATCCATCCCTGCCCTCTGGCAGCGGGAAGCCATTCCCTGTGTCCTGAACCTGGTTCATTCAGGAATGCCGCCCCAGGCTGAGTTTGAGCTGGCAGCACGCAGCTCTCTGCTCATTGTCCCTGCAGGTAGAGCCCTCCACGCACAGGTGCCGAGCTGGAAATGTCACAACACGGACCTGAGCAGCGGCAGAGACTGGGCAGTTCCCAAGCACAAGTATAATTAAGACTAAACTCCCGTCAGACTGGATTAAGTCATTTTATCGAGCAGTCTCCATGTCGGATTTAAACCAAAAATAAACATTACTTCAGATAACGGGTAATTGTCTGTAGGTTTCTGTACCGCGCGCTGCTGCTCCCCTCCCCAGCCAGCAGGAATTTTGTTGTCAGTACATCTCTTGTAACAGCACCATTTATTTTCTCTGTCATAACTGGAGCTCTTCCAGAGGTAATGGCTTCTATTTTCTCCAGTGCTACATTAAACTGCCTGCAAGCATCCATCACAACATTTATGGTCTTGCCACTGATGATAGTGCAGGGGATTTGTGCCTGAAACTGCCCCTTCCCCGACCTGGTTTGCATGATGTTGCTTTGCGAAAATAAATTCACAGGGGGGTGTCAAAACTGTCCTGCAGGACCCTACCAAACACCACAGCCAGTGCCAACTGGTTCCGGACATTTTCCCAGCAGTGCCCAAAACCCCAGTCACCAGGTCAGAAAAAGAAGGCAGAATTAATAAAACATGTCCCCCATAATCTCTTCCACTTAGGAAAAGGAAATAAGTGACGCGATGAATAAAGAGGACGCAAGTTTTTCCCTTCCTCCCAGTTCCTGACCAACATTTACTGAAACAAACGGCCAGGTTTCAGTAAAAAGTCTTCGCTCCAGATCATACCACAAGTAATTTATGTTCTTGAATTCACGCTCTATCTTCTTTTTCACTCCTCATTTTTATACACACCAATAATAACTTGCTTGTTAATAAAATCCAACTCTACACATTCAGAAAGAAGGCAGGAAGATTTCCCTCTCCAGACTGACCCTGAGTCCCCACAACCAGAACAGTGACTGCACACGTGGAACTTTGAACGTGTGGAACTCCAGGTCAAGGGGATTTTCCTCTAACAGTGGAATTACCACGATGGAAACCCTATTACTATGGAATCGCTATGTTGCAAGTGCAACGTTAAGGAACTGTAATTACACAGGGAACTTTTATAATCCTGATAAAAGGTGTAAATCACAGGAATGAAGCTGCTGGTGGCACAGTAATTGTACAGGGCTTCTCCATCCTGCTGGCTTAGGGTTACTCTGCATGTTGGGAAGGAGTTGTTCCCTGTGAGGGTGGGCACAGGGTGCCCAGAGCAGCTGTGGCTGCCCCTGGATCCCTGGCAGTGTCCCAGGCCAGGCTGGACACTGGGGCTTGGAGCAGCCTGGGACAGTGGGAGGGGTCTCTGCCACGGCACGGGGTGGAATGGGATGAACTTTCAGGTCCCTCCCAACCCAAACCAGTCTGTGATTCTGTGACCTGGGACAGTGGACTCGATGATCCTTATGGGTCCCTTCCAACTCAGAATATTCTGTGACCTGGAAACCAGGAGATAATGTATTTATGGTCGCTGAATTCAACTCATAACCAGAAGCCAACTCATCCTGCTGGCGTAGCTGAGGCGAGCTTCTCTAACTGTGCCATAAAAAACAGAAACCCCACCAAATCCAGAAGCTGAAGATGGAACAATCTCCCCTGCCTGCGACAGGTGCTGAGGAATGATGGGGCAGGCGCCGCTGCCGCAGCTCTCCTGCTTTTCTCAGACAATCCAAGCAGATCTGCATGGGCACCGAGCAAGGGAAAGCCCTGACGAGACCAAGAAGTGCAAACTAACCCCCAAAAAGCAGATTTCTGTGGTTACTGAGCCTCTTTTTGTCGGAGGAGGCAGCAGAGTGGTTTGATTCACACTCCAGCTCTTTGCAGACGAGCAGTTGCAGTTGCCCCCGTGGTTTAACGTCCCCGTTCCCTGCGTGCTCCCAAAGACACACCACCAACTTCAGGGACAGTTCTTGTATTAACACTTCCACTGCGTCCAACACCGCGCAGCCAATTAAGCTGGATCCTGCCCTTCTCTCATCAAACACGAAGCCCAAACCAAAAAAGGCAAATAACTGGCAACGTTTTTTCCTCGGGAAAGCAGGGATGCTTTGGCAGATCCTGCAACACAGGAATGTAAGGACACTTAACACAGCCAGAACTCCTTTGAGATGAACCACGCCTACCACTCTGCATCTGCTGTTTCAAATCCATCATGGATCCCAACGAAGGTGCCTTCCAAACCAAACCATCCTGTGATCCTGTAATGCATATTTTATGCCCCAGTTCTGTCTGACTCTAGACTATTTACAGTTTTAAAGAGTGGTGATAATTTTTTACATTTTGTAACTTTATTTTTTTTTTAAGGTATTAAATAGCTACCACAAGATCTGTGAAAGGCAGGAGAGGTAATGCAGGACAAGCAAAACAGTAATCAAGACTAGCCAACACTGCTGATCTATAATTGTATATTTCATATATATATAAAATAAGGTTTGAATTATTAATTTTAAGAACAGGAGGAATCAAAGCAGTAGGTGACACTCAGGCATGTTTCTAAAGCTTAACAAGCTCCTTTTAAGGCTTTAAAGCTTTTCACGAGCACGTAACTTATGCATTTTGGATTTTTCGAGAAAACTTTATACTTAAAAATTGGCAGGTCCATAGTTACATTGTCAAGAAATGGCATCTCAGCCATTTTCCTAAGAAAATAAACAGATGATTCTTCTTCCATGCTTGCCAAAAGTAGATTAATTCAGTTGTCACCATTTTAGTTATGTAGCATATAGTCTTAATTAATTACTATTTAAAATCTGTTCTTAAGTTATGAGATTCATCTAAGGTGCAAAACTGAACGATCCAACAAGCTGTGGAAGTACGGAAAAGACACTGGAGACAGATTTCCTACCCTGATTAAAAAAATGATAAGGGGGGGAAAAAAAAACCAACGAAAACCCCAAACCCATACCAGCATTTGACACAAGGGGCCTGGAAGGGTTCATCCCACAATCCCAGGGATTCCAGCGGGTGCCCCAGCAGTGCCTCCTGCCTCCCCCGGCAGCAGGCTGGGAGAGCACAGGTGTCTCGGGTTGCAATATGTAACCAAAAATATTCTATTTTCATCTGTTGAATTGGTTGGAAGATATTTTTATCTCTTGTAACTCCAGGGGAAGGAGGGCGGGTGCCTTCTGTTAATGGGTCACTCGTTAAAACCAGATGGGGCAGTGCTTCCTTATCTCGTCCTCCACCCATCCTCCTCCAAGGGGATATCACCTGGGAATGAGCCATTTAAGGCTCTCCTTGTGACCGATAACATCACATCATCCCACTGGGAGATGTTCCACTCAGTGGGAGGAGCCAAAGCCTCTCTACCTGCATAAAACCTGCAGCTCAGAGCACCAGAGCAGCTGGTTTTTCCACTGGGTTCCCCGAGGAAGACTGGACCCATCCTGTCACCACTGGACCCTTCTACAGGATCACCTCTGCTCCAACGGAGCCACATCTGCTACTCCAGGAGGATTATTTTGGGCTGCTCCCCACACCCTGACCAACAGGGGGTCAGGTCGTGTTCTGACTCTGTCAGAGTTTCTGGGATCATTTGTTTGTTGTTGTTCTTTTCTCTGCACCACTGCCTTTGTAGTTTGTAATATTCTTAGTAAAGAACTGGTATTCCTATCCCTACATCTTTGCCTGAAAGCCCCATAATTTCAAAAATGTAACAATTTGGAGGTGGGGGGTTTACATTCTCTATTCCAAGGGAGGCTCTGGTTTCCCCTGGCAGTCACCTGAATTCTAAACCAAGACAACAGGCCTGGGCTCCCTCTGCGGCTCGCTCCCCCTGCGCTGCTCCAGCAGATCTGCACCACGGGCAGAGGAGGACACGCTCCTGCCAGGTAATCTGGCACCCATTTATGGACAAGTGGCCTCATGAATTTGTCTGAATGGTTTTGAACTGCTGACACCACCCGCTGGCACCGCTCGAGAGCGCAGGTGCTCAGGTATAAACTGCTTTTTGTTAGCACAGATACCTAACTTCCATTTCAGTGGCACTTAAAATGCTGCTTTTTATTAATAAAGTAGGAAAAAAAAAATGGTTTCCAATGCCTTGTGGGCACTCGAGCGGCCGTTCAAATGGACCTGAGTGTGCCATATATGATCCCCGCTTCTTTCATGCTGTGCAGTCAGGGTTGATGTGTAATTTAGGATTTTTCCACAAGGGGGGAATGGTCAGTAGGCAGATTCATTCCAGAGGTCGTGGCGAGGGGAAGACAGAACAGCAACCCACCTCAGCTTACAAGGAGAAACGCCAGACCAGGCAGGGAACGTGCTCTTACAACTTACTCCACAAACCTCTGCTTGGGAAGCTCTCTGGAAGCAGAACCACTGCTAGATAAATTATCTGTAAATGCAACGCGCAGAACTGAAACGTTTTCCACACAAGTTGAAAATAATCAAGAGAATCAAGGCTATTACATTGTAATTTGTTCGATTAATTATAAATCTGTGTGTAAAATATTACTGAACCTTCATTTCAGAATAACTCAAGTAACGATACTAGTGGGACTTGAAAGTCTGTCCTGAATTACGCTCAAGAAATTGGCAGGGATCTTCATACTGCTTTTATCTCTACTTGTAAATTATTATAGAAGCCTGGAATGGTTTGGGTTGGAAGGGATTTGAAGTTCATCCAGTGCCACCCCTTCCATGGCAGGGACACCTCCCACTGTCCCAGGCTGCTCCCAGCCCCAGTGTCCAGCCTGGCCTTGGGCACTGCCAGGGATCCAGGGGCAGCCACAGCTGCTCTGGGCACCCTGTGCCATGGCCTCACCTCCCTCCCAGGGAACAACTCCTTCCCAATGTCCCATCCATCCCTGCCCTCTGGCAGTGGGAAGCCATTCCCCGTGTCCTGTCCCCCCATCCCCTGTCAGTTGTCTCTCTCCACCTTTCCTGCGGCTCCTTCAGGCCCTGCAAGGCCGCAGTGAGGTCCCCCCAGAGCTTCTCCTCTCCGGGCTGAACAATCCCAGCTCTCCCAGCCTTTGCTCCCAGCAGAGCTGCTCCATCCCCCTGCCCATCCTGGCGCCTGCCCTGGCCTGGCTCAGGCAGCTCCAGGTCCCTCCTGTGCCGGGCCCGGGGCTGGGGCAGCTCTGCAGGTGCGGGCTCAGCTGAGGGGGCAGAGGGGTACAATCCCCCCTGCCCTGCTGCCCCCGCTGGGGCCCAGCCCAGCACAGGGAGTTTGGGGTCCCAGCACAGAGGGGTTTGGGGTCCCAGCACAGAGGGGTTTGGGGTCCCAGCACAGGGGTTTGGGGTCCCAGCTCAGGGAGGTTTGGGGTCCCAGCTCAGGGGGTGTGGGGTCCCAGCTCTCCTCCACAGCACCCCCAGGGCTCCTCCCAGGGCTGCTCACCCCCAGCCTGTGCTGGTGCCTGCGACTGCCCAGACCCAGGCCCTGCTGAGCTCCATGAGGTGGGACCACAGTCCCACCACTCGACCCTGGTCTCGACCTGGACATCGACCCATTGACCCCAAGTCCCCACGTGAGATCACCCAGCCCATCCTTCACCCACCAAGGGGTTCATCCACCAAACCCGTGGCTCTCCAACTCAGAGACAAGGATGTCATGTCAGACAGTGTCAAATGCTTTGCACGAGTCCAGGCAGATGCCATCAGCTGCACATCTCTCAGCTGCCTATCCATCAAGCTTCTGTGTTCACTCTACACTTAGTATTAGTTCATTATTTGGTCTTTTCCTTCTGTGAAATTAGTTGGACTAGATTATTGTCCATGAAGTGCTATGGGGAAATGCACGACTAAACTGTAGGGCAGCTCAACATTATTAATTAATGGCTAGTTTTAAAATAAAACCTCCTTGGTAGCTCGCACAGTACCACAGCTTGCTTTAAACCCCAGGAGTTCAACACACCACAGAGGATTTCAGTGGGAAATAAATACCCATGCAGCTTTGCCATCCTTGTATCTTCCCCCTGCCAAACAGCTTTCCAGCCTGCACTGGTAAGGCTCCCTTTTCTCAGGAAGTCGTACTAATAATTTTCCAAAAATATTAGCAGGGGATCCATAGCAACTGTTGATACGAGTCAAAGCCATTAAGAGCGATCCTAGCAACCTTCTGTTAAGGAATACTGTATACAGCCTCCCCCACGCAGCAAAATCCCACAATATGGCAGGAAGGATTTGTATGTCTAAGAATAGCTACCTACACACATTTTTCAAAATGACTGAGCCGTAATGATTTAAATCCTCCCCATCACATTTTCAGCAAGATGTGCCTCTACAACACTGCATCAGTGTGTTCTGTTCGGAGTTTTGACTCTTTCTCCTTTTTTAAAATCACGCTATTAACATCCCTGACAGTTTAGAAATAATGTTTATTGATTTTTTCCGTTAACACTGCTATAAATTAAGTGATATAATGGACAGGATTACTGAGGTACTATAAAGAATGTGTGCTCCAGATTCTCAACTCCTGCTTGAGAAAGACTCTGGATTAACTCAGAAATAGGTGCAGTTCTGTGCTGTGATTTGGGTACTTTAGGTTTGGTTGACGACTTTTTATATGACAGAAGGGACGTATTAAAACTACCTGCTAAGTATCAAGTGGCAGTAGAAAAACACCTCATTTAGATGAAACTGAGAAATGAATGGCTGAAAAAAACCAGACGCAAAATTCCTGATCTATTACAGTTACTCAGAAACTTAGGACACAGTCAGTATCAGAATGGTCTGAGTTACTTTATCTGCAGCAACAGCAAACTGCTAAACCAGGAAAATGCTGATTTTTTGCTGGCAAATCTAGAAGTGAGGTGTCACACAGAAGATGTGTCCCCTCCCATGGCTGGGAGCATTTTGGTAGCAGAAGTAACTGCATCTGAACAGCGCTGGTTAAAAAGGAGGGGAGGGATGTACTGACACACGTGCTCCCCAGCTTCAGAGTCCTTTGGAATCCCAACTCACAGATCCATTTTTTAGACTATTCCTGCAGGATCTTCAAGTCACCAAGTTTTGTTCTTGTTTTATGGCGTAGTTTTTCAACCCTTGAGCCTCCTGTAATAACGCAATTCGATTTCTACCCTTGCATGTTTCATTCTACATTCCATCATCAGTAAGCATTGATTAAGCCTTAGCACATACACTAGATTGTGTTTACGACTTTGTTTCCTCAGGGGAAGGTCAGGCTTTATGACAACATCACTCTGTTAAAAACAAAATTGTTGGCGATGCTACTGACTGTGATCGGCTTCATTCATCAGCTTATAAAATTCTCTTGCTAGTTTGCTTCCACACAGACAAAAATTAATGGACGGCATGGATTAGCACCAGTAACAGGGATCAAAAATGGACTTGGGCACCTGTGTTTATAGAATTAATTACATTAATGCTCAGCTTCATCATAGTCCCAGAAACACATTTGTCAGAGTGTTGTCTCTCCCCCTGGTGAAGCCCTTCTGCTTTGTCTACACTTTTATAATATCCATCAGGGAAAAAAAATTACAAAGATTCAGTAACGTCTTTGTCCTTTTTTTTTTCAATCCACTTATTCCACTGTTGTTAAATTTCAGAAGGCTCCTGAGAAATGAATGTGCCTCAGTTTACTTCCTCCTAGGTGACTGTACCCATCAATCCAGCATCATTCCACACTCTCTGGTAGAAAATACCTGCATGTGAAGGCTACACCAGTGCCCTGGGTTCTTGATGAAGGCACTTCAAAACAGGTGTGGGGCCCTCAGCCACACCAGGATGAGAATTCGTGCCCTGACAATGCCTGTTCCACACCCATCCTAACAAAAAAACCCCTTTCAGTCTCGTTTTTCCAGCTCCACAGCGAGGACCCAGCCAAGGCCACACAGCCCGAAGCTCTGGCGGTAGCCACAGAGTCACTCTCTGCTGCTTCACATCCTGCACTCATCTTCAGAGAGACTTCCAAAATTGTAAAAGGTCAAGTGCAGCCTCACAGAGTAACTCAGTATTAGTTATCCATTTTTTTTTAAATTGCTGGGTCTTACACCATGCACTACCTTGTGAAAAAATATTCACCTTAATATTTGAGAAGATTTCTCCACATTTCTCTCATTTCTGCTCTCCACTTTCTGTTCTTGTTTTGTTTTGTTTTGCTTTTTTAACTTTTTCCCTGTTCTTGTGGGGCTTTTTTTCCCTCAATTTACCTCACCATTTAGCATTTGACCATGGCACTTTTGGGCTGCTGCCTCCTTAACTGGGACATCACACCTGCTTTTTTATTGCATTCCCTACACACAGAAGGACCAGTAAGTTTGAGCTGCTCAGACAACACCACCGTGTATTTGTGTACAACCAATACCTCATAAATAACTAATATAAATATTATACATCGTACGTATAATGTATGTTTATACGGTATTGAAATCGCTAATATAAATAACCAACGCTAAAAGGCACCCAACAAGTTACAAGTAAACAATCCAGGAGATGGGGCTGCAATATCTGTAATTCCACTTCCGAATCCTCCTAAAAAGAAGCTGAAAATCACAGTTGGCAACGTTTCTGGAAGGCAACAGTAATCCATAAATACTCCTTAATTTTCCTGTCATTGCAGAATTAAGCCACTTCCAGCTCACACAGATCTTACCAGGTGTGCTAAATTGATGTCATTATAAGTCATCAGGAAATACCCACAGAGACCTGTAGCAACATTTGGAAGTTTTGTTAAACAGCTGTGTGTTCTAATTGATTTGTATTATTTAAAACAGCTAAAGCAAGTTACCGCCGGATGTAGAGAAGGGATGACTGGAGACCCCAGGGAGATTTAACTCACAAGAAAGCCAATCACAGGAACTTCATTCGAGCATTTTAAGATTATCACTAGAGGAAGTGCAATTAAATCATCACCATTTATCAATTATCATTATAAAATACTATGCAACCTTATCATGTTAATTTATTTATGAGAAGGTAACTAGTTGACTTCTGCTTTTTGCAGTAATCTAGTCAGGAAAGATATCTCAAGATGCTTTCCCTGGAAATGAGCACAACTTTCCACCACAATCAAAAGTAACTATAAAAGAGCACATTTTACCTAGAATTTGCAAATGTCAGATATCTCCGCTCTTTGGAGCTTGTCTCAGTTCCTGAGATGTATTTTATTACAGATGTATTCTACCACAGAGAGTACACACCAAATACAGCTGTCTCAGAAATGTGCACAGGCCTGGCACCCATATTTTATAAAATACACGGGGAAAAAAGTCCCAAAAAGTCGGCAAGCCTTTCTTTTCCTTGTCTGCCAATCACAGTGCAAACCAGCCCTGGTTCAAAGTTAAGTAACATGCGTGGACCCTCGGCAAGCTCAGTTTTTCTTCCCAGAGGTGGAGCGCTTGCAGCGTTTAAAATTTGTCTCTCTTTTGGATTAAAACCCTAAACCTTTTTCCTCTGCTGCACATGTGTAACCGAGCGCTCAAGCCTGATTCGATGAGTTTGCCCAGTGACTTGCATTATAGGATCTGTGTCCCTGCAGGCAAAGCCTAACCCACATAACAAAATGGGTCAGCAGAGAAGCAGGGAGGCAAGACAAAACTCGGTGTTTCAATCCAGAACCCGGATTCATGTGAGGGCGAAAAGCAGGCTTTTTCTTGTAGACCTGGCTCTTGCTTTGATCTGAGGCTTTTAGGCTAGTTTTTATTACCTTCCATAATCTCCTTATTTATCAGAAAGTCGCATTTTGCAGCTGTTAGCTTCGCTAATTTCTCAAAAATGTTCTTCCTGTGTTTGTCACTGGACTCACAGCTGGCTGTACCACCTCTGGAGAGCGTCACAGAATCGGATTCATCACTCCACACGTTCTGCCACCCAAAACTCCTGTTTTTGTAGGGATTTGTGTGCACGTCTCCCACACACACCCCCAGTTATTAGATGCAGGACAGTTTTTACTTCACCGTCCCTTAAGAGGCAAAAATAATCCCCTTGTGGGAGTGACCTGATTTTCCTTTTGGTTTCCACAACTCTCATTTCACACATTCCGAAACATCCCGTTTATGCTTTATTCTCACCACTGTCGCATCACTACCTTATGTTATTAAAACCTAATTTCCTCATCTTCATTCACGGACAGGCCAGGAAACTAATGCTTCACGTGAAAAGTGTGTATTACAAGAAGCTGCCAGCTCACAACTGGAACTCAGACACGCACAGCACTCACCAGAACACCCATGGCTTGGTAGGTTCTCAGGAAGCTGTTACAAGACAAATAACAGTCTGTGGCTGCAAAAACAAGAACGCTGCTGGCGTTCCCATGGCTGAGCACCATCTACAAACAGGCATCCTGTAATTAAACTGTGTTACGTGAATTAAGGGGGCAGCTGTAGGACCCGGTGGATGTTACATCCCCGTCGTGCCGCTGTGGCAAGAGACCTGAGAGCCTGCAAACAGCTAAAATCAAAAAATCAGGGAAGGGGAGGGGAGGGGAGGGAGAAAGAACACATTGGTATCTCGGTCTGATGGGGAAAAAACTCACAAAAAATTGAGAGTCTCAATTCTTGGTCAGATTTGCACGTGAGACCTGGAGCACAGGGAAGACACTCAGCTCTGAGCCATGTGGCACTGCTACACAGCACCAACTTATTTTTTGTTCAGAGACCAATTTTCCCTCGCTCAATCCTGAGGCTTGCAAGTCTATTTAAAACCAAAAATTACACACAGTCTTTTTTGGTAATTTGATTACCAGACAATCCGTGAAATGTTACACTGATACATTTTACTTACACAAATAAGCCTGCTTTTGTATTTACCCAAATGCACAATTACTCAGAAACTGACTTTTTGAGGATTGGCTTTGGAAAAGTATTTCAAATGTGAGACACTGTCAAAGCAAGCCTTGAATGGTGAACATTTATATATCCCTCAAAATCCAGGACTGAAACTATTGCTGGTAAATGGCTCAGCACAACATGACATAGAGATAGATAGATAGATAGATAGATAGATAGATAGATAGATAGATAGATAGATAGATTTTTTTTTTTTTAATTTCTTTTCCCTTGTGTGCAAGAGAGGAATAAGGCCACTGAGGATTCAGGCATATATTGCACTCCCCAATTTCATGAAGGACCAGAGGATTCTCACCTGCTGTGTAATAGTGTCCCAGGGCCCTTCCTGCAGGCGAGCCTGGTAGGATGCATGAACAGTTCCCCATATTTCATCCAGAGTTAAGGGCCTTCCATCTGTGAGGGGGCAGAAACAACCACCTTCAGCCAAAGCTCATAAGCATGCTGTATCTTCAATACAAAACAGCAAAATTACAACTGAAAATTGTTCAAATCCTGACTGAAGGTGCACACAGAAAAAAACTAAATTCCCTGTTCAGTTTTCTTCTCTGTCGCCTGAGAGTAACAGGTCACTGTGCTGATTGTAAGGTGAGAAGTGTAACTAGTTTTGTAAAACAAAGTTTGGGTAAGATGGCTTTAAAACCACAAAATAGCATCATGAGGACTCACCTAGTGTAAATGTACGCAATTCACAGTGAGAGAGTGGAGAAAATTTAAGGAACAAAATTCTGCAGATAAAAGCTTTCTGCATTTTGGTCTGTCCGTAATGTTTTCTTGAGCTGCATTTACATAGCACTGCTGCATCAGGTTTTTTAGCTGTGATGCAAAAGTTATGCCAAGATCCTAGTGTCAACCACACAGAAAATAAGCATGTCGACTTTTAATGAATATCTTTGTTTATGGCAAACAGAGTATTTCGATACATTTTCAATAAGTAGCTTCATCTTGGCATTTATCAGGTGTCAGAAACTATCATCCTCTGATAATTAGTTTTATTCCACTGACGTCTGAATGACTGTAAAATGAAAACGATTTATTCACACAAACAACATTTGAATGCCATGTTAAGATACAAGTTCAAACCAGCTGCCTACAGCCTCTGTTTTATTTTCTGCACGCATTTATAAAAAGGCACGAAGTTCTGAACTTATGTAAGCACCATATAGAAGAATCATGTGGCAAATGAAGTATCTGAGGGGGTCACAGCATATTAATCAGCTGCTCCATGCCATCCTCATGAAGGTGAGACTTGTTAGACCATCACATCCACTGTCTCGTGATGACAGCGACCAGAGCTGTGCTGGAGACAGTCTAACATTCACAAAGAAATTTGCTGCAACAGCATAAATTTACTTTAGAAGGATGTATTTACACCCAGATCACCAGTGTGCAGGTGACACGAAATCCCACACAATTTTGTTCTCAACAGAGAAGGCCTGAATGTAAAATCTACAGTAACGCACATTCTAGTGCAGCATCTGATCTGCCACTCTAGACCGTGCTCTGTACGTGGTTCTCTGAGAATTTCTATGGTAATACTTGAGCAGATTCACGTACACATGGAAGGGATTACTCTGTTAATCCCATTTACAGAAATGATCTATTGAAGTATTAGCCACGTTACAGTTAAAAACGAGTTTTGTCTTTACCTCGTGGCGAATTCGTTCTATTCACGAGCTCCCAGATTTGCTCTAAACACAGGTGTGTATTCTTTGCGGACTCTTACCCCCTTTTTCCAGCACTCTCACATGTCTAGCAGCCCTGTTACACATTCATGCAACCCACTGAGACCTCAAACACCCAGCTGGTCTGACAGAGCAGTCACTAATTGTTGCTGCCGGCAACAAGGGCCCACTGTGGCACCTGCTGAGCCAAGCAGCCTCTTGCCTCTGTGCCTCTTTTCTCCCTTGGTGGAGCTGAGCTGGGAAGTTCAGCCAGGAAGAGAAGGAAACAAGCCAAGAGAGGGGGCAGGAGAGGCAGGTGAAGGCTCCAGATTCACACACCGAGGCATTTATTTACTCACCATCCACCCACAAGGACACAGCTTGCCGTGTGTCCCAAGGCTCATCCCAAGTCCAGCTGGGATGGTTTTATTATTTAAACTGTTTAGACTACAACAAACTTTTCTGAGAAAACCCTAACTGGGCAGTCAAGAAGCTTAACTCACTCATGCCACCACAAGTAAGAAATAGTTAAAAGGCAGAAGGTTGAGTGCCCTCTCACAGCAGCAAGGTGAGGCTGTCAGACCACACAGGAGCTGCAGCTCTCAGCTGGCACCTTCATTTCCAAAAAGAGCAGAAATCCTTTAGGCAGAGAAAATTCCGTATTTATTTTCAGAGAAAATTTTCAGGCTTCCCAAGTTGCTGTATTCTATTTTCTTGATGCTTTAGTGACGGCTTTTAGTAATTTCAGAGATGCCCAAATAAAAGCTTTTAACAATTTCTAAGATTTTCAGTTAAAGGTTATTTGCCTATTTTATTTTGAAATGGTGCACAGATTGTTTGGAGGCTTCATTCTGATGCATTTTATAAAGAAACAATCGTAAGAAACTACTGCCAGAAGAGAAAAAAACCCAATCTTACGGCCTATGAGAACACATGATCATAGACATTATTCAATTTCAGTTATGTCCAAAGCCACAGTAAAACCAGTTCTTACAGGATATGGTCTTTAGAGCAGTTGTGTTTCTGAGAAAGGACACGGTGGTTATGTGTTTTTGAGCTCAGGAAGTAAATCTGTATACTGGAAAGCACTTCAGTCAGGCCCAGTGTGGTTGTGAATACAGAAAGTCATGCCTTCAGGGTTGGAGGACGTTGCCCTGTCTCAGAAGCTCCCTCTCCCCAACCACGATTAGCATGGCTTCTATTGGCAGGGATTTAGCTGTCACTGAGCTGAGAGAGAGTACTTTGAGCAGGTCAGCCTGAAAACCCCACTCCTTCCCTCTTCTACAGTGGAGTGAGGGTGCAGTCCTTGTTGACTCCCATTAGTCCTGCTCTTTCTTTTCAGCGCTTAGCCAGCATTCCTCGCTGCTTCCTCTGCCTTTGCAGGAGAAAAGAGAAGTGTGAGACGAGCCATTATTTTCTTTACACACGGGGTGATTCCTGAATGGTGCCTGTGCTCACCTGTGGCTGTGCTGCTGACACCTCACTGTGGGTTTTCTAATGCATGGCAAGAGGGTTTTGAATGCCTTGGCTTCAGATGGGGATGGTTCAGGAAAAGCACCGAGGCTGCTTGACATCTTAAAGACTAAGAAAAGAGGAAAATACTCTGCTGATTAAAGAAAGCTTACTGGACCTAGCTCAGCCCATCTGGCTGATGCCAGCATTGAAGGGGAAGGATAATTGCCTATACCATCTGTCTCCAAGAGGGCTAATTGCTGACATCAGATATCAGCAGGGGTTCATGCATTTCTTCAGCTACCTATTTGGTAGTCTCCGAAGCCAGAGGAAGAAAGAAGGGCTCTGTTTCTGGAAGGTAGGGCAGGCACAGGGCTGATTTGGGAGAAATGAGCCTCTGCCCTGAGTTCTTGACACTGACTGTGACTTCAGCAGGCCTGAAATTAGGAATATTTGCCACGTGGAAAGTATCATGAGGTAGCGAAAAATGTTTCTTATGTATATACACACTGCCTAAAAATATCTTCTTGTACCCTATAATGTTCCCAAACACCTTTCCAGACAGACTCATCACGCTTAATCACTATTTTCAACTGAAGTATTTGTCCTTGCACAGAACAAGATCTTCCCTCTAAATTCATCCCCTGAGACTACAGAAAAGTTTAGATGCCTCTCAAAATGTTTTAGTTCTGTTGCAATTAAAATTTCAACTCTTACCTTACACTGCCTTACATAACAAGCTTCATCTCATGAACAACCAAAAAAAAGGTCTAAAGATGAGTTCAAGAAAACAAGTTATTTCATCCAATTTAGACAGCAGCAAGGACAAGGATACAACACAACTTCTTCCTTTCTGCAGGAAGAAGTGATCTGCAATGGTTGAACGTAACTGCTGGCAGAGAGGAGAGAAAACTGGATGTCTTCACCGACACAAGCTCCTGAGGATGCCAACCAAGCTGGAGATCACAGGAAAATCCCCCCAGCAACTCTACGGGGAGCCTTTTTCCTAGGAGGGACTGAGAGAGCAGCTAAATGGAAGCTGGACTCGCACGCAGTGGGAGAAAGGCAGGATTTCATTGATTTCATTACTCCAGAGAAGTTCGTAAGGAGTCTGCTGGAGTGCAGGTTTGGACAGGCTGGCATCAGCTGCTGCTATACGAAGCGGGGAAAGTGAACACTGCACAAGCCCTCAGCCAGGCTGAACAGAGGAATTATTGTTCCCCAGGTGTGATGGGCACTGCAGGCACCGCCAGGGAGGAAGCAGAGCTCTGAATCCCAGCTCTGTGCCCTGTGCTGGGGAAGGCAAGATGGGGCAGGGCTGTGGAAACACTGGAAGGATTACAGCTCACCTCCACCTCCCGCAGCCAGCTCTAATTAACACAGGGATCAGCACGGACAGGATCCCAGGGAAACCAGGAACAGCTCACAGTAGACTTGTGAGGAACAGATCCTGTTACAGAGCCTACAAATAATGGTAGGAATTTAAGACTGGGAACTTGAGGTAGGTCTCAGGGAGATTGTTCCTTGATTAGTTCAGGTGAGGAATGCAGTGAGTACTGCTAGCTGTCTGAGAAACAAAGTGAGCAGCCCATCACATGCAGACTATTACCTCAAAGGAAAAAAACTCGGGGCATTTCCCAGAGCTTTCCTCACACCACGTTTTGGGACAAGACAAAGGATACTCTGCTCAGGTATCTCAAGTGACTGTGAGCGAGTTCCAGCCGCACATTTCCAAAAATCCCACTTCAGGACCTTCGGACAGCACAGCACAGGCAGGCCAACAACGTGCAGGGAAGACAATTCTTCATTTTCAAAAGTAAGCTGCCCATAATTAAAATTGGAGAATACCAGCTGGAAACATTGTAGGAAACACACTTAGAGCCAGCATTTTGTATCCTGCTCCCTTCAAGAGTCAGATATTGTTAAATTCAAAAGAGAATGTAAAAATGCTGAAGAGAACCCAGGTGACCTTCGGAAGCAACTGAAAACGGCCCTTGTATTCCATTGTGAAAGGCTCCCAAGAAGTGCTTTAAAAGATAATTGTACTTGTAGGAACAATTACAGTTCTGTACTGCAAGGGGAGCTGTTGGCACATAATACCACGATTGTGCATTAGATCATCCACTGGCTCCTGTAATATCCACTTCCAGCTATAAGGAGTCATGTTTCAACACCTCCGATTCCCTGGTGCTGACAAGCTAAACAACTTGTTTTGTCTCTGTGAGCTCTTCTCTGGTGATTAACTGCTTATGGTGAATACTAATTATATGAAAGTACAGTACAGTAGAGATAGTGTCCTACTTCCTCTACCTGCAGCGTCTCCGTCCTCTTCTGTAGAGACACTGCACTATAAATTCAGCAAAAACCAAGAAGATGACATTTTTCAGGACCACAAATAGGCTGGCCCGTCTCTCACAGCAAAACTACCTTTATCTTCCTGTCTGCACAATAAGTTCAGAGGCAAAACACTGCACGTTTGTAAGTGCCTGTAATAACGCTGGAAATAAATTTGCAGCAGGATGTGTGCAAATGAGTTCTGTTGGTGGGAAAGGCAGAACAATGTCCCCAGTTCCCCACGTCCCACTCCAAAAATTTCCCCCAAATTATCCATTCCTGAAACTGCACCTCAGACTAAAATCTTTCCACCAGGGAGCCTATGAGAATTTGTTCTTCAATTTCAAATCTGAAGTGCTTTTTGAAACGCTAACACTGCAAAATTAGAAACCATTAAACAATATCAGGCAGAGAGTGATTAAATCTACCAAACACATTCAAAGCAGCTTAAGCCACTTTTTAATTAAAAAGGAAAAGATATCACTGGCAACATTCAGACATCTTTATCTAGATAAAGTTAAGATATTATTCAAAACACAAAAGATGCTGATCATAGAATCGTTTAGGTCGGAAAAGAGCTCTAAAATGATCGAGTCCAAGCCTTAACCCAACACAGCCATGCTCACCACTAAACCTCATCCCCAGGTGCCACAGGCTGGTCCTGCTGGCCACAGCACCGCAGGCACAAGCCAGGTGCCACCGCAGCACAGGTACACAGGCTTTGGGCAGCGAGGAACAGAGCACAGCCAGCGCTGCAGTGTGATCACTCCGTGCCTGCTGATTAAATGAGTGACACCAACAGTGGCCTCCGTGGGAGGCTGAGGGTTCCTCCTTCCTCCCCGGACAGGATGGGGGCTGAAATCACAGCGCCTGCAGCCACAGAGCAATGGGGAACAAGGTGTACATACCAGGGAGGAGTCAGGATCAGCTACTGCTTCAAGAGCCAGCTTTCATACAAAAAAAAAAAAAAAAAAGGTCAATACCATATTGGTATTATTTTATTGCCCCTTGAGCAGCAAATTTAAACAGAAAACAGCATGTATTTTTAAAGACACATTTTAGACCCCAGCCTTGTGGCTCAAACTGGGGCTCCAAAGGAACAGACACAGCTCTGCTGAAGCGCTGTGGCTACGTCCACTGATTGCCTAGCCCAGTTTAAACCTGCAGCACTAAGTTTTTGCAGCCATTTCAAGAAAAGAACAAGAAAAATGACCGGCAGTTTCAGTCAACCACAGGCAAGGTGCCAGGAGCCAAAGATCAGCCTCCCTCAGGCTGAGATGATATCATCTCCTCCACGGTCCTGGAGCTCTGAGTCCAGAGCACTGCGAAATTCACTGGTGAGCAGCCTCACCTCTTAATTTCTTATTACATCTGCTCCTCAACTTAATATAAAATCTCTGTTTCCAGCATCTATTGCACCCAACACACTGCCTCCACAGTGGCCTTACCCAAAAAGCAGGCTCTGAAGTAGAGCACAGGCACTTGGTAGCTGCTGGAGTACAGCACGTGGTACTCATAGCGAACCACTTCTTCCGTGCTGCCAACTGCAGCGGCCTGAGGATCATCCAGAGGCTCCTGAAACGACAAATGACCACGGCCATACATCAACTTGTGCATTTGTACCGAGGGAAATTGTCAGAAATTCAATAAATGCACGGAACAGAAATAATGGCGACCGCCCCTTCCACTGCAGTACTTGTGCAAACTCCCAAGGCGATTCCTCAACGCTAGCAAGAAAATCAGAGAAGTCCAAAACCTACAAAGACATCTTGCACACTTACTTCCACAAACTGTGAGCTACTTGCAAGCCTTTCCAGAACTGAGGTCTTTCATAGCTGCACCAAGGCTCTCTAAAATCTTCCTGTCACAGTAACTGGCACAATAAGGGGACTACAGCTGTACCTCTCCTCATTACATTCAGTATAGACCATTTTAGAAGTGTATCCTTAAATAATCTGGTTTTGCTTGCCAAAAGACAAATCAAATGTATCCACCAAAAATCCTCTGATCTAGTTTCTTTAAAGGCTTTTTGCCAGGAGTTGTTTCTGCTAATAATATAAAATATACAATGTAATATATTTATAATAACATAAAATGTAATAATAAAACTGAGAGGGTTTTTTTCCTGTTAGTGTATATTCCAGGTGAAAAGTACTAAAGTTTATGGTAGATTTGAAACAAATCAAAATAGATTAAACTAACTGCATTGAGATATACCCCAGCTGCAGCAAGAATTTCATAACATTTCAAATTAATATTCCAACAGTGCTAAGCACCCAGTTGTTTGGACTTCCCTAAAAGCTGTCAAAACTCAATGTGTCCGAAAATGGAAACCATTAAATTAATACTGCCATTAATATTAAATGTAAGAACAAACTTTCCAAGAAGACACTCCGGGTGTGGACTTGTTCAGTGCTCAAACCCCCAAATTTACATGCATGAACTAAGCAACAATAATGCCCCACAGGGTGGGTGTGCGTTTCACAACCTGGCTACTGCCAAGCAGCTCTGAATATTGGCTTATGGTATCTGTCCAAGCAAAACAGAAATCTAAGACTGAGCAGAAAAGAAGAACCAGCATCCTCTGAACACTGTGTTCAAATAAAACGCAGGAAATTTAAAGCCATTTTGGATGTTTTATGTTGTATCTGTAGTCAACTCAGCAATGGATGAACCATTATATGAAGAAATACAAAAACTGATAAACTGTAACAGTAATGACACCCAAGATGTTTTCAGGTTTTTGTCTGATGTGACTTCCCCCAAATTTAGTGTGTTAGACAACGAGATGCTGCGGAGGCAGAGGGACAGAAGTCCACAAATGAAAGCCCAAACCTTGGGAAGCTGCAGACCAGGGAACTGTCCGTACATTTTTGGACACAAAGTGAGAAGATCACAGATGGCCATGGAGCAGAGGTTTCCTGGTAAATCCTAGATGGCTGCAGGAATGGTTGATTTTAGCTTATGGGGAAGCAGGTGCCTAAAGCAGCGAAAGGGAATGTTGTAAAATGTGCTCTCTGGCTTAACCTGGTTTTAAAAACTGTATGGGAAGAGACCCTAAAGTCGACCTGCCAGAGGGGCAGTGATGATTGCTGCTCCTGATGTCACAGGCCAGATAAAGACAGGTATGAGATGCCCAGTTCCCACCTACATGAGTGACAGACCAAGAAAGCGAGTTCTTTACCCCCTCATGCAAGTCCTACCCAGTGGTTAGATGTAAAATACAGGTTAAAAAACAAAGACATCTCAAGAAAAACATGGATTTCTTCTGTATATAATGCTGAACCTCCCTTAAAATTGATCAGTGCTTCGGTAAGAATAGCAAAACACCATAAGCAGCCTGTGGGGAAAGAAAACAGCAAAACCAAACCCAGCTACAGCTTGGTTTTCATGTGTGTAGGGGTGGGGAAGAGAAAGAGTCTGTGCTCAGGACTGAGCCTCCACGGGGCTCCTCGGGCATTAATGTTTCATCAGATACCACGGCCTTGCCTCCTGCTTAGTCACCAGCTCACTCTGCCCTAAAAGACACTTCTGGAAATGGCACGACTACCTGTTCGTGGGTTAAATATCACTGTTCTGGAAAAAAGACTGTCTGCTTACACTGCATTCTGCACATAATGGTGAAGTGACTAATTTGTGACTGTTTTAGACCTGCACACAAAGGCAAATAGCTGAATCCTTCTCGGGGCTACTCTGAGCCCCTTTCTTCTCAGTAAACAGCAATTTCACGTTTTCTTACTTAAAAAGACACATCATTGATGTGCAATCGTGCTCTTTACAGTCTCTGTGAGTACAGTCCACAGTATTTTTGCAGCGAAAGTACATTTTGTAGCCTACAAGTTTTGATGGTATCTCCGTAGCTGATGAGATGAACTTTGCTGATGAGATGAATAAAACGAGTGCAGCCATTTTGGGTGATCTTTGAAACATCTAAAAATCTACAAACAGCTCACTAGAACCAAGGAGCCTCAGACAGGTTTATATCAGCCCACAAGACTTCATTTTCACTCTTTAACCAACTACTTACTGATAAAGCCATAAAAACAAAACACAGGTGTAACTTATTTTAAGAAAAGCAAAACTCTCACTTTATTTTTATATATGCCATGATAGCCTATTTTAACTCCTCCTTTGAATAATTGTTCTAGTTTCCTTTTCTTATATATATTGGTGCTCTAACTCTTCTTAAGCTAATGCTGAATTTTAGTTACTGTACTAGACAACACTGAAATCAAATTTAAATTTGGATGGTTTCGTAACTGCTGCAAAACATTCACGTGCATACAGACACCACAAAACAAAAGACAAAACCCACACATATCAGCCATAAAAAATGTCATACAAAACAGTAACAAAAAAAAGGTATTTTAACCAAACTGCAGTCATGAAAAATGATACGAAGAAACTTATTCCTCAAACTTTTTTGTTTTAATTTTCAAATTTACTTGCATGCCTGCCATGCTGCAAGTTACAACTGCAAATCCAGGACTGACTGGCTGTTTCCTAAACAAACTGAGAAGTTGTCATCAGGAGGCATCTGCTCCTCTATTGCTCTCAGGTAAAATCACTCCTGGGGTATCATAATGGACTATTGAGCAGATGTTTAAATGCAATGTATGTATTAGAAAAGAGATAAGCAGCAACTACCTAATTAATTACAATAGTTCCATCATAAATGAATTACCACTAATTTTAATTGATATAAAATTGTCCTCAACCTTTAAGTATCCCCAAAACAAATTAAGTCGATTTGTTCCTTTCAAAATGCTAAATTATTTAAATCAATAGATAAGAAACACTGCCAGGTGTCATTCTGAAGGCAAAATAAAATACTTGTAGTATGTCTATTCCTCTTGATGAGGAAGGCAGGTTTAAAAACCTGTGGCAACAAGTTAATTTGTCAGCAGGAGAGAGTTGATAGTGGTTTTGGGCACTGTTTAGTGGCACCAGGGCAGCAGGGAGGTGTGGGTTAAGGCACCTTTGGAGGGAGACCGTGAAGGAAAGGCGAGGCAGACAGGGTAAACTGGGAAGGCGACAGAATTACCTAAAAGAAATGGATTTCCCTGCTGACACCAAACATTTCCCTCTCTCCGCCTCAACTGCAGAGGCCCATTGGGCCAGACTTTCTTGCTCAGCCTAAATTCCCTTTGAAATTAAGAAGCAGGCCCCCTTTTGGGGGAAAAGGTGAGAGAAGCGGTGCGAATAAACATTTCTCCTGGATGTCTAGACACCGCTGCCTTTCTCCCAGTTCCCACTGTACCTCATCTCCTGTCTTGCTGCCTCGTCCAGGCTCCTGGGAGATGCTCCTGTGGGAACACAGCAGGACTGGGAAGAGGTGACACAGGAACTGGTAATGCTACCTTAAGCGTGAGCAGGGGAAAAAAGGAGATGCAACCCAGATTAGTAAGCAAATTTGCCTTCATTGCTCGGAAGCATTTACATCTGATTTCATTCCAGCCTCTCAAGTTGAAAACGCGCCGCTCTTCCTCTCTCTTCAGAAGCGCAGAGCCACCACTGAAACACGAGAACTTCCAGGAGCAGCTCCTTCAACACCTTCCCCCAGGCAAACAGGGAGATTTGAACATGGAGCCTGGATGGTGGGACATCAGGGAGAATTGAAGCAGAGGTTGGTGAGCAGGGTGTGGCTGTGCGCTGAGATCGCATCTCTGTTCTGGCTCCTGCGTGTTCTGCCAAGCACTCACACCGTGCCCCACGTTCTTCCTGCAGCCCCTGCAGGTCATTCTCCTGCAGGTTTTGGTCCCTCCCGTGCAGGATCTCGACTCACCCCCCAGCCCTGCACAGCCCTGAGACCTCCAGACCTGACCCTGCCTCTGCCCTCGTCACTGACCACGCGGAGCAAGGTGACCCTGCCTGGGGAGGAGGGGACTGAGTGCATTTACTGATGGTCACTATTTTCCATCACGACTAAAAACTCACACTGTGCTCAAATTTTCAGGCTCTAACCAAAAGTAGCCTGTCCTACCACAGCCTGTAAAAAATGCAGACATCTCCCTGAAGAATGTCAGTGCAACAGGAATGTCGTGTAAAAACCTTTACCACCAGCTGCACCATTTTTACGTGCGTTGATAAACTGCTCTCTCACGTGAAGAACACGTGGGGAATCCAACCAGCTCCAGGTGTTTTCTGGTGCTGACATCATCAGTGACAGATGAGGCAACACAAGGATAACGGGAGTGATCTGAAGCAGAACAAAGTTATCTTACAGATTTATTTTCTGTGCGCAGCTACAAAATCCTCCCCACTGTCTTGGACTTCTCACAATTTAGTCACCCAGGTGAAGAACCTGGTTAAATACTCAAAAACAAAGGAAGAGAGTGGCTCTTAAACCGTTTGGTGATGCCTGAAATACCGTGTGCAAGGAGCCTCCTTTGGCAAGACACAGCTACCCTGAAAAGCCACCGTGTCACCAACGGAAAAATTCAGAGGTGAGTCAAGATAAGCAGGCAGTGGATCCCTGAAACATGTCATTTTCCAAAGGGAAATCTTCTGACTGAACTCAGGATCCTGGCCATGACACTATGAAAGCATCCAGTCCTTTTCAGAATAACTATTTCCCCAAAAAAATCTGCCCCCACCCCGCCTTCTGTTATTCAAGGCATACCAAAACACCAAAACCAAGACTTCCATCCCAAAAAGACATGGCACATAAAACTGCAGTAGCTCCTCATGCATGAACAACCATTTCTAACAGCTGGAAATTAGATTTGTCTTTTGATTGCTTCAAAACCACTATCACAAGTGAAAGCAAAGCCTTTTCAAGCAAAAGAAGCAACAGACCGTGAAAACAGAACAGTTGTGAATTTTGTCTTCACATAAAGGTGGGGAATTGTTACAAAATCACTCCTCATTCTTCCTGGGTTGTCACATATAAAATGCAGAATTTGGTGGCTTCTCTCCTGCCACACAAGGAACATTTTCTCCTGTTCTATTGTAGAGTACAAGGCTGTCTGCACAGGAATAGAGGCGTGGTGTGTTAGGGATCCGCTTCTGGTGGGAATGACAGCAAATCTGGGAAACGAGGCAAAGAAATCAAGTGAGACAGAGGGACACAGCCCATCTGCTGAGGGAGGATGGACCAACCCAGACTACCTGAAATTCCTGAAAGGAAGGTCTCCCCTGAGGCTATGGACACAGACCTTGCAGAGGAACAGAGCAGCCCCACCTGGAAGCTGCAGGGATTCAAACACTTCCACCACCCCCCTACCCATGTTCTTTGCCAGTGTTATTCCTCAGACTGAGGAATTTACAGCCGTTTTCTTCCCCCTCAAGTGGGATAACGAGCAATCATAGATGGTGGTACCTGTACCCACACTTTTTTGCCACCTGCCTTTCAGTAAGAGTCACCGAATCCCGGGATCACTGAGGTTGGGAAATCCCTCAGAGACATTGACTCCAACCTGTGACACCACCCCTATCTCATCCCCAGCCCAGAGCACTGAGTGCCACGTCCAGGCACCTCCAAGTCAAGGGATGGGCACTCCAACCCTCCCTGGGCAGCCCCTCCCAATTCCTGAGCACCCTTTCCATGGGGAAATTCCTGCTGGTGCCACCCTGAGCCTCCCCTGGCCCAGCCTGAGGCCGTTCCCTCTCCTCCTGTCCCTGTTCCCTGGGAGCAGAGCCCGACCCCCCCGGCTGCCCCCTCCTGTCAGGGACTTGTGCAGAGCCACAAGGGCCCCCCTGAGCCTCCTTTTGAAGGGTTTTCCCATCATTTCTGTCATTATCTTCCATTTGCACAAATTGGAGTAAGCTGCTGCTTTGAGGTTAAGTACTATTCCACAAGATTATTGCTTCTTTTGAGCTGAAGTGCTTCCAGGACTGGGCTCTGTGCTTTACAACCGGCAAAAAAAAAAGGGGGAAAAAAATTGCTACACTAGACGACAACAGTAGCAGTTCAGCTGTATTTTAGGTCAGCTTTATTTTTTTAGAACAAGGATTATTATTTCTGCTTTGTGAATCGCAGTGGCAACCCAGTTTTGGCCACGCTTAATTCAACAGGGAGACTGACAGCAAATGCCTACAAACCTTTACTTTTTAGAAGACAAACTCAAATCCTCATTAATTTCTCAGATGGGAAACTGTATGAAAACGATGCCAAGACTGACAGACAGTGTTTAACAGTAATTCTGGTGAAAAAGTTACAGACAGAAACGCTCAAATTATCACAAAATCTGGCGCTGTAAAAACAAGAAATTTGAAATCACGGGTTGCAATTAGAAGTGGCTGCACTGGTGCCCACCCAGGACACTCCAGGGGAACAGCTGTGACACTGGGACAGCGACCTGCTGCAAGAAACAGAATAGTTGGATGCTGCCCACTTGGAAAAAGGAAATAGCATCTGATTAAGTTAATATCTGACAAAATGATGCATCTTGAAAGTTACCTGAGATGCTAACCTAAGCTTGGCCATAGACTATATTAGATAAGCACAACCATTAGAAACAATCATCATAAACAATGGGGCTTAATTACAGCTGGCTTATTTGGATGTGAGAGATCCAATCCTATTAACTGTATGTTAGGGCTAAAGCACATGTGTTATTTTCTTGTTAAGGAAGCAGGAAGGTGAGACGAAATTTCAAATTTAAAACAGCCTGAATTGAAAAATTCTAGCTATCACTAAAAATAATTATGAAATTACTCAAAATAGTTATGAAGTTACTCCTGAAATCTCCAAAAGAAAACCTGAATTTGTTCCCGCACTTAGACAAAAAATGGTAGCACATTAAGATCCAGTGACTGTTTGTATTTGGAAACACCTAAGTGTAATAAATAAATTTTTAAATGGAACAGGGGCAGACCCTACCAAGTCAAGTACATTCAGCTTTTGCCCGCTCTGAAAAGCTCTTTATTGCATTCATATATGATATAATACAGATGCACTTACCTTCTACTCTGTAATCACAATGACAAAAGAAATACAAAGCTCTGAACTCAGACTGGGGCAGGTCAAAAGCCCTTAAGTTCATTTTCAAACAAAATACTCTGTAAGAATATTCTAAGTATTAACAAATACAAAGTTACCAAACGTCACTGATCACAAACACACCAAGTGTATATTGGAGAGATTCACAGTGGCTGGAGGCAAGTACTGAATTACCTCCTTTATTAGTCTGATCTCAAATGAAAACTGCCACGGAGCGTTACACGATATTTTTAATTTCCAGAAATGTGGTACATAGTAAGCCTCGATGCAAACTTAACCAGTTGGAATTTGCTTTACAATTCCTTAAAGCCAAGTAGAAAATTTGCATGAATTATTGACAATGTTTTTGCCTGGAATGACTCTTCTAACAGTCTCCGTTTAAACTGTGTTTTATTTGACAAGAAAGGCCAGTATGGAATTAAGAATATCCAAATATTTCCACTGCTGAATGTGGTGGAAAACATGCAGTCAACAACACCCACAAACACAATGATCTGACACCACCACTGTGGCAGAAGGGTTAAAAACACCAAGAAATGGTACAGAGGCACACAACTGCACTTGGCCGAGCTCATGTATCCTTCCAAAAATATTACACATCTGCAAAATCAGCATAATGGTTGAATTGTTAAATAAATTAATTTATCTCATTTCAAGGAGTTATTCTTGTAGTTGAATTGCTCAGAAGTAGGTGGAGGGACCTGAAGAAACTGTTCTGTATAAAACTGTTCAATAACCATATCAAATTTTCCCTTCAAACTTTATAAATAACCCACATAAAATACTTCAAGCAATTAGCAAGTTGTTCCAAAAAAACGTTCAAACTCATTATCCCGCAGGATGGGAAACAAGAAGCAAGGAAAAAGCCACTAATTGTACACATGTGCAGAGAAAGAGCCAGAACACGGCTCCGACTGTTGGGACATTTCATCTGCTCTCATTTCCCTCAAAAGCTGCTCTATAAATTTATTCCTTCAATTTGATTAAGGTATCTCAGGGGTGGTTCCATATATTCGTCCCTATCTGCAACTAACTGAAATCATAGCTACGACAATGAAGTGCAGAGTTGGTTAAACTGCTCTTGCTTCTCAAAACTGAGATATTTCAAGCGTCCTGAAGGCATTTAATTCCAAAACAGGAAGCCGGAGAGGAGCGCACTCAGTAATTCTAATCATGTGCAGATCTCTTGGAAAGCATTTTCCTAAACATTTGCTGGGAGAACTTTTTATTGTACTGCGTGCTGCTGCTTGTACCCCAAACAGGGTCCCACAGCAAGGTATTTACTACTTAAACTGTCTCTGGTTATGTAAAGGAACCAATCTGGAGATGACCAAGACCACGCTTCCCTAAATATTAAACTTCAGCCACGTGCAAAACCAAAGAAGTTGGGGAAGAAAAAGCAACTAAAAATATGTTAATATATTTTTAACAGCCTATACGATGACTTATTCATAAGGCAGACGCTACAAATGGTAGTGCCACACCAAAATCAAAGACAATTTAATTGAATTTTTTCCTTAACTTCAGTTTACAGGTTTCTGCAACTCAACTGCAATCCCCGAAGGAGTAATTTCAGAATAAAGGCCTGGTGTCCATATGATATTTCAAACAGTACTGCCAAGGTCCTGTTCCATAATGTTTCAGGTAAAAGAAGAGTTTCTGACTTTGCTGAGTCTGGAAGTGACACATGAGCAGATCAGGAAGTTATGGCTGCAGAAATCAGCTCCCAAGTACCAGGGTCTTTCATAAACTGAGTTCTAGAGGACTCCACCCAATTAACAGAAAAAAAGGCTAATGTTGCCTTTTTATATCAATTTGCTTGTTTTCACAAGCATCTACACACCTGTGCACGGCATGAGTGCAGGTATGTGAAACCCTTTTTTACAGCAGACTTCTTTCCCAGAGGACTCTGCTTTGGATTCCGTGGAATCATGCCATCATTTAGGCTGGCAAAGACGTCTTCTCTGAGACCATCAAGGCCAAATGTCACCCAGGATGCTTCACTGTTGGCAGGCACTCACACAAAACTGACCTCTCTCAATAAAAAGACACCATGGTCACTCATATTTACAGGATAGTTAGTGTTTTAAACCAAGAAAAGTGTTGCGAGAGATTTGCCTGTTACCCAAGCAAAGAATAAAAGTGTAGATGGAGAAACAGCAAAATACAAATAATTTTTTTTTAATGCAGTAAATTATGTTTCTAGTATTTTCTGATGTGATATTGGTATTATTTCTTCTCCTAAACTTCCTGAATTAACAAACAAAAGTATTTTTATGTGGATTAACAAAGTTTTAAGATGATTACAGGATAGCTGCTCACATAAAATAAATCTGACTGTTAGGATTACAATTACATACAAGTGCAAATATAGGAAGATAGGTGCATACATCATACTAAGCTTATTTGACTTTCGGGTCTTGCTCAATCTCTCGAAAACAACCAACTGCAAGACACCAAGTCATGTGGGAGTCTCATCTGCCATCAGACTGGCAGAGATTACTGAAATTTTAATGTCTTGAATGGAAAATCAAGAGTGTGCTCTGCTTTCTAGGATCAGACAGGAATTTTACCAGTTCGAGAAGCGGCAGTCAGGATTTTGTAGCAGATCTTTGTCTGGCAGACAGGGAAGTGTGTTCTGGCCTGCAAGGTACAGGTGACCACAGAACAAGCATTTCATGGGTCCTCCTGAACCCAGCATCTGCTGAGGAACTGCCCACGACAAGCTTTTCTAAACCTATGTTTAGGGTTTTTTAAATATTTGAGAAATAGGGGAGATAATGAGTTAAAGCAGAAAAATTTATATGGGGAAGGACTGGAATTTGGAAGAGGCTTAAATTTATTTAAATCAGAGATACAAAAACTTCCTAATATTTACACCCTGAGCAACTGAAAACAAAATATAGGATAAAGCTGCAGATCTAACGGAGTGAATAATCACTTCGCAAAGGATACCAGGAGTATGAAAAGAAAACCCCTACAGAGAACAAGAGAGATGTATGGCAAGCAAACAAAAAACCCTATTTCTTGAAGCCTAGGTTTAAAGAAGAAAGAAAGAACTTCCAAAATTCAAGTGGTACTTATGAACGGCAAAAGAGATTAGAACCATTTTTGAAGGAAAGAATAATTAATCATACAGAGTTATGAAGAAACTGGATTGAAACTTAACATTGGTTTGTCAAAGAGAGAGCAAGCCAAAGGAACCTGATATCTTCCCCTGATAAGATAACTGAATTAGGGGACAAGGAAATGCAGGAGATTCAATCTGGCTGGATGCAGTAAAATATTTGATACCGGGCCAAACGGGAAGCAGTTCTTTAAAGTGGAGAGGATGGGGATTATGTTCAGAATGTAACCCATAAGAAAGTGAAAAGGGGAGAGAATAATGTGAGTAGCTAAAAAGAGAGTTATTGACCAGGAGACAGTCAAACACCTCTAACAAAGCGCCTCTAAAGCTGGGCTGTGAAGTAATCTTGGTCACAGTATTCCTCAACAACCCGAGCACAAAAGCAGGGGGCTGCTGACAAATTTTGTTGATGACACAAAGCTGGGCAGCACAGTCAATAGAGCAGGAGATGGAAGCCGAGGCAGGAAATGGAGTTCGTAACACCAGCACTGCCACGCCGAGCCTGCCCAGGAGCTGATCTTCTCAGCTCTGCTGTCCCCCTGCCACACGAGTACCGACAGGACCAACAAGTCGGGAGAGAAATGCCCCTCACTCCCCGCTGCCACCAGGGATGCCACACGCGCTCCACAGCCCTCACTGCCCCGGCCGTGATTTACACCGAGAGCAGAGAACCAGAAGCGCTGAGATTCGACCAAATAAATACTGCCATTTCCACCCCGCGAGAAAATCCACTCTTCTAACATTTGTCTTTTTCCTTAATCAATACAGAAGTTGAATAGAAACGCTTTCCGCAGGACAAAAACCTTCCGATCTGAAATGGTAAATATTAAAATAGAAAACATCAGAATTTCCAGATTAAAGTGTGCCATAGAAATCTGAACTGGAATATTTAAATCAGCTGGACACTCAGTCTGATAATCCTGGCAGTCTGCATTAGGGTATTAGTGGGAAAAGATCTTAAAAATACAGCTCTGCCGGGCAATGCAGCAGATTATTCAACTTGCTAAAAAGAAACTTTCAGAAAAGTTTAAAACCTTGTCACATTTTCAGTAGGATTAATCTGATCCTAGATGAACTACTTCATTTGTCTGATTAGAAAACTAACTTCCTGAAAAAAATCTGAATTTGTAGAAAATGGATTTTCCACTCAGAAATTCTCTTGACACCTTCACCTGTTACTGCAGTACCCGCACAGCACTAAGCAAAAGAAAAGCAAATGTTCTTTAAAACTGCAATCATAACTCTGAAAAAAAAGAAAAATAAAGCCACTTCACAGTCAAAGAAAATACATTTATTTCATATCAGTACATTAAAATGTGTAAAATTAAGCCAGACAGAAATTTAACCCCATTTTTCTTGTTCTTATTACCAGCCAGTTTTAGGATGGAAGAGGAATGCAGACCACTAGACTAAGTGCTGATTATACACAACTCTGCTGTGAAACAAAGTTTGTTCTAACTTTCAAGGATAGTTGGCCATCTGTAACATAAATATCAACCAGCTCTGTCCTGAGGTTTTTTTATCCTCAAAAGCACTGTTTAGTGCTATAACCTGTTTTTTTTAAGCTGCACTATGTTTGCTTATCCTACAGTTCCACCCTTAAAAAAAATTAGGCAAAATTTTCATCAATAAACCCAAGAAGGTCAAGATACAGCAGGAAAGGCAAAGTCCTAAACACAGTTTTTTGTTGTTTAACAGAGGAACAGTTGAAAGGAAAGTAAACATTGTAATGTAGTGAGGGATTAATTCAAGGCAAAGTTCTTGCCTTAATGGTTTCATTGAACATTTTGAGAAGGTTTTCCAATACAAAGCGACAGTGCAGAGTTCACTGAATATTCTGTGTGAAGATTACTTTTACAAAGTTATTTTGTTCTGTTTACTTCTACCCTCTACAAGCAAGAGCTGCTCTGGGAAAACTGAGACAAAAAAGTGAAAAGCTTTGATCAAACGTACATTGAAAATTCACAACAGAACAGAGAGTATAATTCAGTTATATATCCAAACTCCTACTGCCAAAATGCTGAGTATTTCCAAATATTAAAAAAAAAAATTAGCGACTTTATGGTTCACTGTTCTAGCAAAATAACTTCAAAACTGATCTGTTTATGAACATTAGCAACCTTTAAAACAAGGGATGGTAGTAAGGTACACTACACATATTTCAGTTATCTTTGTTTTCAAATCCAAACATTCCAAAATTAAGATCAGGTATTACCAGGCTGTAACCATTCAGTGGTAAAATACCAATGTATTTTAAAAGTCCTTTCAGTAACTGTTTAATTTTACAATTGAAAATGGTAAAAAACATGCTTGATGCTTCATCACAGGTCAGGAGAACCTCTAATCACAAGACAACATTATCATAACCATGTCCTAGACAACCTTGGAATACACCCTGGCACCGTCACAGCTCTATCAGCTGCAAAAACCGTGCTTTGAAACCATCTAACAAACAACTTTTTGAAGAATAACAACTCTCTGTACTAAATACCTGAGTTTAAAAACAAAGCCACTGCCAAACAGTTCTGTGAACTATCAGACATATGTTCAAAGGCTGGACACCCCCACACCAGCAAGAATTCCATTTTCAGCAGCCTTGAGGAACGGAATGCAGTAACACCTGAAGCTGGCAACACCAAAATTCATGAATTTCTTCAGGTGGTGCAAGACTTTTACCAGATATAACCCAGGAAAACATCACAACTGTGTCTGCAGAACTCATAATATTGCCATGCTAGTGAGCAACTTCCAGGGCAAACCCAGGTAACAGAACCTGATGCCAGAGAAGCAACAGTAAAAGCAAGATTTGTTTGTATCTTTAACTAGAAAACATAATTTAAACACCGGGAGGGTTAACATTTTGCAAATTTTGTCTTCTACTCAAAAAAGCATTAATCACAGAAATAGGTGCCAAAAGCATACGTAAAACACATCTGAACATATTCTTTTCCCACGTTTTCCTCTGTAGAAGAAAATACCAACTCTTTATATAATCTTTGGAGGAAAGACGAACGCAGGAAAGAAAAGAGAAACATGAGTTTTATAACAAAAACTAAAACAAAAACTAAAAATACATGTATCTCCTTAAAATAATGACGGATGATATGCGTGTGACACAGGGCTGGAACCACGCTTCCAAGACAGACTGACCAGCTGTGGTGTATTTGCTTTGCTCCATTTTGCCATGGTTCCATAGAATTTCTGTGGCTTTCACCCCTTTAGTATCAAGTGCTCTCAAAATAACTAACTTTTTTTTTTTTTTTTGGTTTATCTCTTAACCACACGGGCATTAAAGGAATTGTTGATACTGCAGATATTAAGTAACAGACATAGAACCAAGCCAAATTTGGAATGGGCAAAGGGAAAAGTCAGATGCTAGATAGAAATATGTAACTTAGCTAACATAAAACAGAAAAAAAATAGTGATATGAATTCTTAGCTATGGAGATAAGCCTCAAGAAAACATAAAAAAGCATACACCATGTGGTGAAGTGAAAAAAAGTTATTACGGATTTTAATTTGGTTTTAAGGTGTTAGGTTAGAATCTGTTGAGTTTCCAATGTTTAGCGTGATGTATTCAATGCTCACTCTATTTCATGTTTACACTCCCCTCCACGTAAGTCTTTGTCTCTGATACTTTACACAACAAGTTCTTTAGCCCCACGAACTTGTTTCTTTGAAAAAAAAAAAGGCAGTGCAATCACATCTGTACCTGTGCAGAAAAGCAAACAATTACACTGTCTGCTCCGAGCCTCATCATTTCCATGAGGGAGCACGACAGTGTTCACATTATTGCTATTGATTGCCAATCACAGCTGGGAACTGTCTGAGTCACTCAGACAAAATTAACCTAAAACCAGCACATTAATATTAGATTTTATCACACAAAACCGTGATTCTGTCATCAGAGCTAGCTTCTTTTTTTTTCAGTGTAAACCTCAACTCTGCACAGGTGCTGCCAGGGTGTTTTCCCACCCCTTAGCAGCTACACCAGGTGCCCACGGACCCCCCTCCAGCTGGCAGGACTCCTGCAGAGCTCCAGAAAACCCCAAACTTCTCTCAAGTTCTACATCCCTGCTGCTTTCCTGTAACACATCCTCCTTGGAGAAGACTGTCTGTCAGTTCTGCTGCTTTTCAACACCAAATGACTGACAAATGAAAACAAATTCTACCCAGGAAAGGAAAATACCATGTTCCCGGTAACAAAGCTGGAAACAAGATTACCAAGAAAAAGGTAAAAATCTAAAGCTAGGAATAATCTAAAATTGCGTGTCATTAAAAATGGTGTTTTTAAAGACCAGAGTGCTCCTCTGTTTCAAGACAAAGCTTGGCTGCAAAGGTGAAATAAATGACTAACTTTGCAGCATTCTCCCTCTTTAATCCACCCGGACATAAAAGAAGGAATTCCTAGCTGAACTTCACATGAAAACGGAACTTGGAAGACAGCTTTTTAAAAGAATAAAGTCTGAGGGATTTTGAGGATCACACACTCTCAAAGTCAGATCCCAGGCTTTCGGGACCCCTCATCTAGGCCGAAAGTGAAAATCCCCTCTCACAGAGCTGTGCAAAGATGAGGGTCCGGTTTCACACAGGGAAAATATTCATTCTTGTGCAATCCCTGCTTTGATTTGCTCGCTCTCCAAGAAGCCTTGCAAAATCTGATTTTACAGATAAACAAAGGCATTAACTCCAAGCGTGCACCTTCCACTGCAGCCATGGATAACACAAATGAATGATCACCTATGAAACAGGAGGCCAAGGGACCTGCTGGGTGATTAAGGTCAGTATCTCGTTACCACAGGTACGAAACATCACAGAAGGCCTTCCTCTAGATTTATATAGTTTTATCTGCAAACTAAGTGACTTCAGGATACTACTGCTCCTTTTGGAAAGCTTTTTCAGCATCTCACTTCTGTGGTTCTAGCGCAAGTTTATCCAAGGTCAGTGTATAACTGTAAATTCCCATGCCAACATGATAGCTTACTTTAAGGAGCTTTTTTCATTCCTTGGCATTTCAAACCTTTTTTGCCCAATGTATTGACAGAGATAAATCATATTTCCGGTCAGCTAAACAAGGATTCTTGTGGTCTTTTCTTTTTTCCCCAATCTGATTTTTCCAATCAACATAAAAAAAATCTACTGTATTTTATTTACCTCTATTTTTATTTCAGTGGGAGTAGCTGTAATCAAACACACAACACGACAAACAAGTCCTCAACATCCTTGTTTACTACCAATTCCATCGGACAGCAACACCCAGACAGAACCTAAACCTGTCTTTACTTCATTCATGCCCACGAGCAGTTCACAGCAGTCCTGTGACCAACTAAAACGTCCATTTATTTCTCCTCCTCAGTCATTTCCAGCTAATGAGCCACGAGCTTCTGAGGCAGCATTACCTTACCCCTACTCCCCAGGTACATGACCTGATACTCTGCACCACTAAATTTCATCCTGGTTCTGCTGTGCCAGTCCTCGAGCTCCTCTGGCTCTCTCCACAGGAATTTCTTACCTTCTGCTGTATTGACAACGCCTCCACATATTTTGCCATCAGCAAATTTCATTAACCCTCTTCTACTCCCTGTACTGCAACTACAACTTAAAGTATGAGATTCATCTGAGGGCGGATTTTTGTGGGAGTATCACACAGCTTTGCTTTCCTGTGGGCCACTGATAAAAAGTTTTACTCAACTCTGCATGGATCGGGAGCACTGAATTTTCTTTGTCCAGTAACTCAGTTATTTTGCCAAATGACAGGTAATGGTTCAATACATCCATGACTTCTGTAACGTCACCTTGCATTTCATCCTATTCCCATGTGCAACCTTTACTCAAATCTTCTTTAAGAATTTTGTCAAAAACTTTGAATACCACTGATGCCAGACTACTGAACAAATAGCTTTTTGCTTTTTGAAATAGAAAAAAAACCCCAAGACCCAACAGATTTCTGACACCTGACAGAAATTCTAGGGTAGAAGTTACATCCTACTTTTTTCTTCATGATCTCCCCTCAAAAATTGTTGCCCCCTTGATTGAAGTATCTGCTATCTACAGTAGTTACTCATCAGACCCATCCTCACCAGACATCCTACCTTGTCTGAAATAATCTTTACTGGAAATAGGGATTTATTTCTGTTTACCTGGTGAACAGAGTAAAATACACTTTTGACTGCAATCTTTTCCCTGGGCTTGTTTCTCTTTCTTCAATATTTCTATATGCAGGGTTAAATAACCTTCTGGTATTTGTCTCAGCATCTTTTCAGACCCATTTTCCATACATACAGCAGGTTCTCTTTCTGGAAATTCTTGACTCTAAAAAGCCTAAGCTATACTTTTGTGCCATTCCTAAATGTTGCCTTTTTTTCCTAATGATCTTGGCAGAATGGCTGCTTCTCAGACTATCCCACACATCTGACTGCAGAGAGGTGAAGTGTGCTTCAGTCAAAACCACTAAACCTTTCCCAGAAATTAAAATCTGCCCTTTGGAAATTAGGAAACATAAACACTCAAGTTGCCCATCTATTTATTTTAAATCAATTAATGATATATCCTCTCAAGCCTGTTTTCTCAGCCCAGCTGTTCTGTAATTCTTACTACATGCTAAAACCAAGTCTGAAGGAGTTTCAGGTTTTGCTCATTAAGAAACACAAGTGCTGAGAAAAATCCATTAGCTGTTACATGCCAAAGACTCTTACCATTTTTATAAATAATAACCAGGATAGTAATTAAATTTAATAATGCCGTAGTCATCAAAAAGCCCCTTGCAATAGACCAGTGGGGGAAAATAATTCTACAACTCTGACTTCAAATCTGATTAGTGACACACTCAAAACTTGTTTCAGCTGTTCTTTTACACTAAAAAGTTGTAAATCCTCTCAAACTGACTTCTGGTCCCACATCAAGTATTTTCCCTAACCTATTTTTTTGAGAGAAGTGTTGAAGAAGCTTTCTGTTTCTTTCATATTATTTAAGAACAAATATTTTGCTTCAGGACCAGCTGGGTACAGCTGTATCTACTCTGCAGTCAGAGAAAAGAAACGTTTTAATACCTGTTTTTTTGATACTGGTAGGGGAAAATTTCAGTAAAAGACAATTCAAAAAATGGACAGGGAAAAAGAAAAAAAAAAAGGGCAGGGAAAACCCACCCTTCTGCTCTTCTGATGCTGAAAATTATACTATTTACAATTTTACATCTGGCATTAACGAAGCTGCTAAAAAAAAGTCTGTAAAGTACTTCCTTACCAAAGTATGGCATCAGCTCACTTCCCTCTTACTCTTCACAATTCCTTCTATTCATCCATTCACTCCCTCCCTGTATGACTACAAAGCATTAATAAGTTAAGCTCAAAGTGTCAAGTGTTCAGTTCTTAATAATTATTTATTTTAATAACTTTGCGGCACTTGATTCCGATTTGATTTGCTTAAGCAGTTTGTTGTATTGCTCATGCGTGGCCATTAAACGTTCTTAAAT
>WEIT01017867.1:5632-36276 GCA_013389985.1 Dryoscopus gambensis
TCATCACAAGAAATCCTGCTCACATCTCCTCAATCCAAATGTCTTGGATACTAAACGGTCTGCTTGGACACATCAGCTTTAATGGGTTTTAATATGTCGGACATAGCATGTGAGTGTGAATGGATGAAACAGGTTTTCTTTTAAAATTAAATCATCTTTCCCTGTAGTACCTCAGGATAAGCACTGCTACATTTGTGTTGCTACAACATTGAAGTATTCCCTACAGGCTGGCTGCGATGTCATCTGGCTTAGCCTCTCAGCTGCTGTTAATCCTCATTACTAGACACACTAGGAATAACCTAGAGGATTTAAATGCTGAGCTTGAATTAATGAATTTCATTAGATGCTTGACAAATAAATGTCTTGTGTGGTAACATGTCATGCTATCACAATGAATCTGCTTGTGGATCTGGCCGTGTTTCTGTCACAATTCATTCATTAGGAGAGATCTGTTCTGGAAACCTTGCCTGATGTTCAAAATAGAACTGGTTGGCACATGTAATAAGCAATAATCACTTCTGTATTTGACTGCTAAAGGCTTCACAGAACCCCTGAATAATGTCACAATATATTCCAAATTTATGTATATGTGTGTGTATATATATACATACACATATATAGAGAGTGGAATTTGAAAATTCCTCACCCATCCAGAGATTCACAGAGATTGTACTATTCCCTGATAAATAAACAAGCACAGATTCTGAGTCTTATGAAAGCCAAATTATTATAAAATAAAGAGAAATTTGGTTTGAGGAAGAACAACAGGATTTGGTCAAGTTGTTGGAGCTGAATTTAATGAAGTGCGATTACTTACTGAGCAGCCAGAGTGTGTGGGTGAATGAGGTTGTGTGTGGGAAGGTCTGAATATGTGTATGTATTGCTATTTGTAACCACCCTTCATGCAGCAGGTGGGACATTCTGCTTCCCTAATAAGAAACAGTTCACTCCACTACAAATAAGTGCAATTTTCCTTTTCCTTTTCTCATTTATTTTGATATGCAGTGTTGGGTTATAATTTACAGCTGTAATAACAACAGCTAAAAATATTTTAGAGAACTAGGCAAGAACTACGCAGTATACAGGTGACTGCTAAACTCACAGGGATGAAGGGCTGAAAGAGTCCAGTCTGTATCTCCCTTAGTACCAGAAACATATTAAGACAGAAACAGCAGAGCAAGCTAAAGGTAGGAATTTACACAAAATGCTTTCTAATGTAATGTAAAAGTTTATATTCCCTTTTTCCTCTCTTGAAGGAATGTTTTCCTCATAAATAGAATAATACTGTATAACTCGGACTGCCTTGCTGGCTCTGCACATGACTTTCTAGTGAATGGCACATTTTCTGCAGAGAAAGTGTCAAGTTGTGTGAAGGTCAAGGGTTTAGGGTGTGCTTCTTGGAAGTGAAAAGCCTAGGTTACACACGGCTGTGTTGATAAAAGCTCGAGCCTTAGGTCCTTAGGTCACCTACTGTCACACTTACTGACTTACTGCCCTAATACCCAGAAAGAGATACTCAGCTCTGGGGAAGATGAGAGAGAGCTACAGCCTTTTTTTTTTAACACTTTTCCTGCTGCAAATATTTGTAATTTCCCTGCTCAACATGTTTGGCGCTGCACATCCCACTCTGTGCAGTTTATACAGTTATGAAAACACAATTTGTTCTGATCTTTTCCAAACCAAGTTTGCCTATCCCTCCTTCTAGTAAGAGTTCATTCCCTCAGTCTTCACTTTCTACAAGACAATATCTTATGGGAGAAATAGGCAATGCATTCCTACCTGCACATTTTCACAACTACAGATCACATGGCAGAACCAGTTCCTTCTATACATGCAGACCTAGTTTTCTTACAAAAAACATTATGTTTTTTCCATGTTTATATTTTAAAGAGACTTGAAGAAATGTTTATATATGCCTGCTTCCTTTGAGCCAAAGCCAACCAGTATTCGTATTTCCAATTATGAGTCAGAGCAGCTCTCTTCCATCTCAGGTTAATTGATTTTAATTGTGCATTTCATCTACCTTGCAAAAGGAAGCTCCAAGTTCTTTTCAGTATATACTCTTATATTCCCATATTCAGCACATGCACATACATACTCCTTCTTTTACAGTATGACTTGTCAAATTCTCACTCCACTCAAACCAATGACAAGAATCTACTGAATTTAAGTCCAGAATTTCATCCACAGTTACAGAAAATAAAGCTCTTTCCAGCCTGCAGTTCCAGAAAGGAACAACCTCTTTTAGCAACAAACATGGCTAGAGTTCTGTACTTTATTTTTGAGACAGAATTAAAGGCATTTTCTTGCCATCTGGAGGAAACATTCTGTTACCATGGGTTTGTTTTGAAAATTCAAGTTTGCATCCTGGATGCATAAGCAGAACAAATTTGGTTTTCAGACACAATGGCTTTATTTGAGTATTTGACAGAGTCAAGTGTAACATGATGCTCTATTCACTGCTTAAATTTCTTGGTAGGTAGGTTTGTATACTAATACTGGGACCAATCCAGGTTGTTTTCTTTGTCAGAGTCCTCATTTTCTCATCACAAAACTGCTGAAGGAGGGATGTGGTCATTTTCTGTTTGGAGTGTTTTGCACTGATCCTCTTCTTAATTACAGGTCTCTTTTCCAGATTTTACCAGCTGTTGCTTTAACAGAAGATAAACAAAGCAACTTGAGAGCACATTCAGGAAGATGGAATACCCATGCATGGGTTCTGGAAGAAAAGAAAAATCTCCCTGTTAGGATATAGTGAGACTGGGGTTTAGAAAAAGGGTAAGGTAGATAGGTTGTTCTTGTGTATCAAAGCGCTCCTACAACCATTACAATAAAATCAATAAGTGTACAAAGGATACCTGAATGAAGCCCTGGGCTTAAAATGGAATAAAATAACAGTGACAAGTTAATATAGAGAAAATGATGATCCAATTTTAGTTAGTCAGCAAGGAACTCCAAGTTAAAGCTGAAAAGTGAAAGAATTTGCATCAGGTTCTTAGGACAGGCTAAGCAAAGTGCTGCATGCAGAGCACAGAGTCTTCTTCTTATACCTGAAGCCCCATCTTGTGTGAGCATGGAGCAGTCCTCAGCTTCTGTTCTCTGTCTTTTCTCAAGTGGATGATTTCACTTAAAGTCCCAGTACAAGGTGCAGTACAATGTAACACCACAGGTCTTACTGGTATCCAAATTGTTCTTCTCTGTTTTCCTGGGTGGATATTACAAAGGGCTTTTGATGGACTGAAAAGCAAGAAGCTTTTAATCAAGTTAAATAGGATTTATCACTTCTTCTTTATAGTAATAGTAGCCTTTGCCCATTCTTTCCAGTGGTTTGCTCTCAAGATAACAGGTGAAACTCAATTCAACTGGAATAATTTGTTGCAGATATGTTCTCAGAATTTGCTATATTTTGTCTGACCATATGACTTCACATTTCAGCCAGTAGTCAGATACCTGAATATCTTTGACAATTGTACTCAATAAAAAGAAATTATTTTTTAAACCATTGATTATTTGTAACTTCCCACTCTCTCATCCCCGCCCCCCTTACTATTTGAACAGATCTTTTGTGTTAAGAGTGCGCTTTGGGAAAGTTTGTGCTTACAGCTTTAATATACACAGGCAGAATGAGATTCATGTTCCCTCTGACATCAGTAGAGATAGTTTGGATTGACTCTCTATCTTGTACGTTTTATTTTTCAAGGGAAAGCTATTCTGGCTCACTTTTTTTGCAAACACTGGGAACAAAACATTATCAGAAATATACACCTGAAGATCCATAAATGAAGCACATTAGGTTAATCTAAAACATGTCTTCTGATCTTTTAGGGCACTACTATCCTAATTTTATATCTTCTTTTCATACTACATCCCAAGTGCTAGTCTTGCAGGTCACTATACCTTGTAGGCAAAAAAGAGGTAAGCATGTGGCAGAATGTGCCCTCTGTCTATGGGACCTGGCATGGAACTAAGATTAGCACCAAGGTCTTGCTGCTGGGGAAGGGCTTTTCTTACCTGGCTTCCAGAAAGTCTTTGCTTGAATAATTAATAATCTGGGAAAACAACTACAGGGCTACTGAAGTAAAGCTGTGGGAAAAGCCTCCAAAGAGCCTAGATGTAAGAGAAAGAAAGATTTAAAGGAAATTGCTGTAATTCAAGGAAGTTATGGTAAAAGAAAAGCTGCCTGAGGTACAGAGTGTAAGAAACACTGACCTATGACTGGTATCACTCTTGAATATCCTATGCTTTAACATCCTTTTAACTTTCATTTTTAATTGTTTTCTTTCTTCTCTGGAACATATCCCATTTATCAATTTTCTTTTTGTAAAAGGCATGCACCAGAGCTGGGCATGCATCCCATCTCAGCAGCAGCAGGCATTCTCACTGATAGTGCTATTAGATATCTCCCACTACTCAGCATTCAGCTCTCTGTATGTAATCCCTAGAAACCAGAGTGCTACTCTGGACCTCACATCCAGCTGACTCTCCATTATGATCTCTCTCAGACTCAGCTTTTTTCTAGGTTTCATACTGGATGCCCAACCTATATTCTTTGCTCCCAGATGTATTTATTATCTTACATGGAGGGAGGCAGAATCATATGGACTGGGCCCAGTTTACAAGGCGATCTAGCTTTCTACATTAGCGATCTGTATTCTTCATTATAATAACCACTCCATCAATCTTTGTCAACAGTAAATTCTATCAGAAATGATTCTATGTCTTCCATATAACTGAAAAACTTTAAATACTGTACAACCAAGAATAGATCAACATGGGCTCCAGTAAAATCAGAAGAGTTGATAGTTCTTCATTCAGAATGACATTCTGAGAAATGGAGTTTTAAATCAATTTAAAGTATTTTTTGTATGGGATTTCTGATTTAAAATCCAGTAAAGCCAAAATGTGAGACAGGAACTTCCACCTTTATCAATAAAATTTGTGATTTTTTAAAATTCCATCATATTAATTTGATAAAACATTCATTCATAAGCATCTGGTGATGTTATTTTTTAAACGGCCTTCCTTTAGTAGCAGTGCCTTAATGACTCCTCTGTGCTAAATGATGAGAATTCGATTAACTGAGAACTAAATGCCAGTCATTAAGGCTGCCTATTCGAGTCCCTCTCTAGGGATTTAGATGCCCTTCCTGGGCATTTGGGTTGTGCTGAAACCTAATTCTGGAGGTACCTAAATTCCTTAGAAGTCTAAGCTTACCAGTAAAAATATCCCAGGTGCTGAACATGTACTGCTGACCTCATGCAAAGCCATAAACAACATAGCAGAAGTGAATTATTCCTTGTATATGTCAGGAATATTCACAAATGTTGTGTTTCAATATTTATCTCATCTCTCATACTTGTTTTAGTAGATTTTTCAAAAATGTGGTTAATAGTTCTGACTCCCCATATAGGCAGAGGTCTCTGTAACATGACAGCCCAGTGCTTAGAGCAACTAGACCCTGAACCAGAACACTGATTCAGAAAATCCCTTGGGAAACCGTCCTTAATAACATAGGGGTACAGGAAGGCTGGACATACTTTAAAAAGGAAATCTTAAAGGTGAAGGAATAGGCTGTCCCTATTTGTCAAAAGACAAGCTGGCAGGGAAGAAGGTCTGGCTGAACAGGGACCTTTTGCAAGAACCCAGGGTGGGGGGAAAGAGTTTGTGAACTTTGGAAAAAAGGGCAGGCAACTCAGTATAAGGGTGTCCTTAGATTATGGAGACAGAAAATTAGAAAGGTGAAAGCTCAGCTAGAACTCAATCTGGCCACAGCTGTAAAATATAATAAAAAGTGTTTTTATAAATACATTAACAAGAAAAGGAGGGCTGAGGAANAGGCCTGCTGACCCACTGAGACACCCACAAGAATATGGGGGCAGATGGGATTCATCCAAAGGTACTGAGGGAGCTGGAAGAAGAGCTCGCCAAGTTGCTGTTCATCATTTATCATCCATCCCGGTTAACCGGGAAGGCCCAGATGAGTGGAAGTTAGTCAGTGTGATGCCCATCTATATGAAGATTTGGAAGGAGGATGTGGAGAACTACATGCCTGTTGATACTTTATTGATCTCTACAACTAGGAGGTTGTAGCAAGGCGGAGGTGCCTCTTCTCCCAGGCAACCAGTGACAAGATGAGAGCCTCAGCTGCACCAGGGGAGGTTCAGGCTTGACTTCACAAAGAGTTTCTCCACTGAAAGATTTGTCAAGCATTGGAATGAGTTGGCAAGGGGGTTGGTGGAGTCACCTTCCCTGGAAATATTGAGGAAATGTCTGAACATGACACTTAGTGCTATGGCTTAGTTGATATGGGGGTGGTTGGTCAAAGGTTGGACTCGATGATCTTGGAGATCTTTTCCAACCTTAATGATTCTATGACCCATTTATCCACTTAAATTTAAGAGGGAGTCCCAAACTCCCCATCACAGCCCTTGTTTTATTCAGGTCACCCAATGCAAAACAAAGCCCTACTTTGTCCCTTAGTTAGATTCAAGGCTCCAGAAATATCTGTGACCAGATGGGTCCCAGAGGCTGAGTCCTCTTTTGCAGATAGGTGCTTGTGTGCCTGCTTTCTACAAAAACTGCTGGGATATCTTTCCTAAAATGTTTGTAATAGGGGTTGTTTTGAACCTTCATTTCTCTTCCCTCTCTCTCACCCCTTTGAAGCAGACCCTCGCCACTGTGTTGAATGTACAGATATCTTCCACTCAATCCATCTTTTGATGTTCAACTTTGCATTTTTCTTAACTACAAAGGTAGAATAAAGGTGTGCAAGGATTTTAAAAAACAGTTCTGTTTAAATGAAAAAGAAAACACATCTGCACATGCGGCGGGCTTTTCTATGCCACCTGAAAAATGCGGTTTAGAATGAGGGCACAGTCTCAGCATCGGCAGTCCTCCACTGTAACACACTCTGAGGGTTTTGGGGTGTACAAGTATGCCATGTCTCTTAATAGGAGACTCATAAATTATTTACAAATGAGGCTACTTAAACAAGACAAATGTAAGTAACTTCCTTAACAATCCATAACATCACAAAGATCTATACACTACTTTAGACATTCATATTATATTGCTGTACAGGTAGATGCCAGCTGTACACACAGAGATATGATCTGGTAAAAGTATTTTTTTCACTTTTTAAGATGAGAAATATATATATTTATATGATTCTTGCCCAGATGTTTCAATTTATTTGACATTTCATGGTCTTGGCATTTCCACAATTTTCCTTCCTTTCTGGGTCTGTCCCTCTGTTTAGCTGCCAGAGGAATGCAGCTGACATCTAAGAAGTTTCCTTGATGTATCTTAACTATTCTGATTTATCACTTGCTGTTTCACCTGATGGGATCAATCTACCCTTTTGATGTGCATTGTAACAATTCTCTCAGTTAGCCCCTATCCACTGGAAGTTTGACTTCCAGCTAAGGCAGTGCTTCCTGATGGCATCTTTTGGGTAATACACACCTGCAGTAAGTTTGAACTGTTTTCTTTCACATCTGTCTTCCTGATCACTACATTACTTTTTCTGATTTAAAAAGAAAATTGTCATTACAAGAGCAGCAAGTGAAGCATCCTGTCTCTCTTTAGAATTCTGATTCTTTTGTTTGAGACAGGCCTTGGCTCCTATTCTAAGAATAGTTTGAATGACAAGGTCATACAATGTGACTTTCCCACTTAAACAATATTAGGCAGTAATTTTTCAAATCATACTATTCCGTGGTGCTCTGCTCTTACTACATTACAGAGATGAGAACTGAACCTAAAAAGTAGAGGGGGGGGAAAGCCAAAAGAGCATTTTACATACATTCACAGTTTGGGCACCTTCTTTTTTTTCAGTCCTTTACAGTACACTGCTGAATCTTTGACAAGTTTCTTTGTTTGTCATACAAAGACAGCAGTTCCTCTAGTCTTAAACAGAGTAGCTACTAACAGTCAAACACACAGTCACTTACATTCCCCAACCAATACACACAACACATAAACAAGATAAACTAAAGCAGATTTTTTAAAATCTTAAATTTAACATAATAAATTGCTTTTTTTGCATAAATTGTTCCTTCCTCTCCCTAAAATATCTATTTTCTAAAGTTATATATGAGCAATCATCCTATAATTTGGTTGAGAACTTGAAGAACAAGGCAGATGCAATAGCACATCTTCCCCCTTCTTTCTATTTGGCTAAATGGAATATGGGGATGCTATCTTGTAAGCTGACACTAATATCTACCTAGAACAAGCAGGTCAGGAAGGCTCTGTAGAGGACCAGGCTTCCCGTCAGGTCAACAGAAATAAACAGGAACATTCATTCTATGATGAAATAAGCATCTAAAATAAATAGCATTCTCCCTTTATATAGGAAGTCTGCCCATATTGACAATTCCGTTATCTTCCTTCTCCATATGTCTTCCTCAAAACAGTAACTCTGGAAAGAATCTATATAGCTACTTTAGAGTTTACACCAAAATATGCTAAATGAAACTAATGTATTTATTCCAAAGAATAAATCCAAGGATAATCCAAACAAACAAATATAAAAGTTGTTACCAATCACTTCAGTAAAACAAATCCTAAGACATAAGCATCACCAACTAAGGCAAGGATTCACAGTAGAAAATTACAACTGTTTTTGGGTTTGACTTGCCTTCTCTTAACATCTCTATGAGCATCATGTCTAGTCCCAGCCAGAAGCTCTATAAATAGTTCCTAAACTCAAAGTCTGAAAGTTATAGGATGTAGGAAGCCTCTACTTCTCCCTGTCTACTCATTCAAGCATTTATGCTCTAGGGTTACTTGCTAAAGCAAGCTCTGCAGACAAGGTGAGACTTAATTGACAGAAGCATTACTACAGGCTGATTAAGGATTTATAATTAACACCTGTGTGACTCTTTAAAATACTTCTGTGGCATCTAAATGTGGGACCTAATGAGGTGGAAAGATTCACTGCATCCAAGGCATCTAAGCTGGAAAGATATTTTACTGCTGGGGAGAGATGCATTTTCAGAGTGGTATTCAGGTCCTCTGATTCATATCTCTGATGGTGGTCTCTGTCCATTTTGGCCTGGGGTTTTACAGTTAGTTTCCCACTAACACGCAAGGAGAGGGGGAGGAATTCAGAGTTTATAATGGATATCAGCCTTTCAGTCATTTGAACACTTTGCCTTTCATGTACAATCCCTCATTTATTTGTTTTGTGCATTTAAAATGTTTTTTCTTTTGTGCGCATTGCTGAAAACATATGTAACCATTAAAAAAAGCATTATTTATGTGACTTCCATTATCTGAATGATAACTAATTTAGAGGAAAGGCTAAGAAAGGTGGGATTGTTCAGCTTGAAGAAGAGAAGGCTCCAGGGAAAACTTAACGTGACCTTGTGCTGTGGTGACCCAGCCCACTAAGGGGCTGTGGCAAGAAATCCTCCCCAGATTTGAGTGACAGGCTTCTCTTAGGACACATTATGCTAACGTACCCCACTTCTGTTTCCCTGATTGATTTGCTCTCCTCCCTGCCCCTTAATCCCTTATACGTATGTACCCTAGAATGTTCTCCCTTCCCTGCTTCCCCATTGGCCCTCGTAGTCCTTCCCTTGCTGTATTCCTATTGGTTTCCTTGCCCTAGTCCTGCCCCTGGGCACCATTGGTCCTGATGCTCTGTCCGCCCCCTGGACCCCAAACCCTGAACCCTGTCCTCCGTTTTGTCCTTCACCCTTGGAACCCTTCAGGATAAGGCTGCAATAAACTCTCTCATGGAACGCCATGCGAGGACCCTTCCCGGCTCTTTTATCGTCCGCCCAGGAGTGTGTGAGGTGGCTGAGATGGATGATGCCTCCTTTCACTCCTATGACAGCCTGACCCCTTTTGGGTTGCTCTGTCCGGGAGCCTGACCCTTTGTGGGATGCTCAACAAGGGAAAAGGATGGAGTTCTTGATGCATCCGAGCTCGCCAGCTGGGGTGCAGCGGCCCTACCAGAGCGGCCCACTACCCGGGGACACCTTTGGAAAGGTTGCGGCACTTCCATCAGCCCACTCCACAACAACCTTACAATACTTAAAGGGGGCTGCTAAGAAAAACAGGCAGAAACTTCTGTTAGGGTCAGTTGCAAAAATGCAAGTAGTAATGGTTTTAAACTACAAAAAAGTAGATTCAGATTAGCTATAAGGAAGAAATTCTTTACTACAAGGATAGTGAGACATTGGAACAAGTTGCCCAGGGAGGAAGTAGATGCCCCATCTCTGGTAACATTCAAGATTGGGTTGGATGGGGCTCTGAGCAACTTGATCTAGTGGAATGTGCCCCTGCTCATTACAGGAGATGTTGTGCTTGGTGAGTTTTATTGGTCCCTTTCAATCCAAACTATTTATGATAGATATCAAGCCAAATATTCTTCTCAGTGCTGCCTGGTTACAGCTTGTTCCCTTTGACCCCTAGGGGCAGTGTCTTCTGTGAGGTATCATTATCACTACCTCGCCTTAGAATCTCACATTCTTCAATTACTTACAAAAAATGTAATTCATTAATTTGATTGATGTGAATGTTCAGAATATTGGTCAAGGAATTGATTGGATCCTCAGTATTTGCAAAGTATTTGAAGAGAATTTCTTCTTCCTTCTGACTTAAGTCTTTATACTGTGACTTGTCATTTATCTATGCATGATAATATATTCATTCTCACAGGAGCTCCTACCATATGTTCAACCACTGCTAAAAGTAAACTTTAAAAAGGCAGGAGTTTTGAAGTGATTGATCTTTCAGAAACAGAAAATAAACAGGAACTGAACAGGTGCCCCAGATACATTGCCTATAATTCTGCTAAATCAAACTTTTTGTGTTGTGTAGGAGTCTGGTGATGCCCACCACAGTGATTCACCTCCTTTTATTTTACACTCTATTTGTTTCTCCTGGCTTTCTCCAGTGAGAGGAAAGCAAACATCACTGATGTATATTACACATCTGCTCCTTCCAGAATGAGACGAGCTTTAGTTTTAGCGGACAGCTAGGAACCCATAAAAATGAGTTCTCCTGTTTTTCTCAGACTCAAAGCAAATCGACATGGTTGCTGGATTTCCTGTAGCTTATTTAACAAACAAACAAACAAACCAAAGAAAACATTAATCTGCAGGAAGATGACAGAAAACAGTTTAAAGCTGATGGCAGTTGTTCTTAGACCCCCATCACTCTAAATAACTTTAAATGAGATGCTGCTATGGCAGTTTTCTATTTAGCTAAAAATAAAACAGGAGTCTTGGAATTATATTCTAGTTCTACACTTTTCTAACTAAAATGGGTTTGCACAACATGGATAGCAGTTTGATAATGGCCTGTTTATATAGGGCCTGCCTAATTTGGGGGTCTAGTTTAGCCAGTTGTCATAGCAGATCAGTATGATGAAGGGAGATGAATAGGACAGCTTTCAGATTACATTTGTTAGAATAGCAAAACAATATCTACCTGTACCAATATCTAGGCTCATTTTTTCACTGGACATTATGAGATAAAGTTATTTAAGGAACTAATCATTGTTCCAGTAACTTGTATTAATCTATTTTTTTGATTTATGTGAAATCACCATAATAAAGTTGTTTACTTAAACCAGTTATATATATATATATATGTATATACAAAGCCTAAATTTCAGCCAACTACTCACATGAGGTCATGTGTCTGTCAAAGAGCCTTTGCTCACTCTGCAGAAGAAGATTTAAAATGAAAATGCAGTTATTAAGAGAGACAAAAAAATGGGAGAGAAAACATGATTCATGAGTTGTCTTAGATCATCATAAATTGCTAATAACTCCCTATCCTCCAGAACTCAGACTCTGTTATGTCATTAGCATTCAAACCATCTGGACTTCTTGATATAATTCAGAAAAACAGAGCTTGTTCAGACTTAAACCTCAGATGCAGTGTCAACATCCTACATGTTTTTACTTAATTGTTGTACAGTTGTGGATAAAATCTCCATAGCTTTAAGAGGCTTGTGCTGGCTGCGGAGAGGGGGTGGAGCTTAGAGCCATATGGGCTTGGCTAGGTTGCTATTCTATACCACTGACATCTTTGCTGGGGGCCGTGGTTCCAGGGAATGAAAAAAAAGAAAACAGCCCTGGAACTGCATTATTTTGTCTTGCTCTGTCCATCAGGGAGGTTGTGGGGATCAGCCCTGCAGACCTCATCCTCTGCCACCGATGGCCATCCCCTTCCCATAGCTCCAAGACGAGGCACCAAGATGTGGTGGTGAAAAAGCGGCTCCAGTGCAGGAGTGCAGCCGCAGGGAGCGGAGTGGCAGAGGGGAGCTTGAGTGCAGCCGAGTCTGGCCTGAGCCAAAAGGGACCAAGCTGGAAGGAGCCAAGCCAGAGGGAGCCAAGTGGAACCAGGCAGAGCAGTCAAAAGTGGCAACGCAGAATCAAGTCCATCATCCAGTGTGGCATATATTTTTGTTATTAATATTGCTGCTGCTACTCTTTGGCTTTTATTGCATTGCTGTTTGCTTTCACTAAATTATTATCTCAACCCATAGTCTCTGCTGTTGTCCCTCTCCTGCTGAAGGGGGCAAGGGGGAGTGGCTTATCTGGAGTTTAATTTCCAGCTGATTTTAAATAACCTCAATCCTGAACTCTTTCTCAATATCATTTATCATTGCATTTGGAGTGAAACAATAGTCACTCACAGGTTTTTATAGACATATTTAGTTCATTAGTATAGACCGTTTAAAAGAAGTGGAAGACATTTTCATTGAGTGACTTCTCATTTGGCAGTATCTCAAGTATCATCTCTGTAGGAAACAAAACGTTTGCTGCATGTTTTTTCCTTGCTGGAAGTAGGGTTCAGCCTTTGTATTACAGTTTTCCTAAAGTAAAACAGTCCACAGCCTAGCTTTAGTGTTTTTCATGCCTTTTCATTCAGTTAAAACTTCCAGCATTGAACTAACAGGCAGGGAAAAGATTTTATATTACTATAACTAATTATTTGAAAAGAAGTGAATGAACTGAGACTGTAGATATGCCAACATTAAAAAAATTAAACTAGGGTATACAATCCTAAGATCTTTATTGTAATACCTCTCCAAACCGCTTTCAGGGTGTCTACATCTGCCTGAAACACTTCAAGTTATTTTAACAGATTCAGAACTGTACAAATCCATCTTTAGGATTTTAATAAAGTCATATACCTTTGAGCAAAATTCTCCCTCCTAATTACAGGAAAAGGTGTCCAAAATAGTCATAAGGATGTGTGAGAATTTCAATTTACAGACGTTTATGTTGGAATTAGACTCCACCTTTATGTTACAGAATCTTTTCTGTATCAAGTTGTCTTAAAATGACAAATTGCATAAAAATATAATTTTAATTCTTTCAATTTTACTTCTGTCATGGAAGCTTCAGTTTATAAATTCAGCTCTGAAACACAGTCTGAGAAATATCCCTTTTTAGCGACAAAATTATTCTTTTCAGAGGAAGAACAGTGGTGCATTCATATGTGCAACTGACATCTCATCACATAATGACCCAAGGCCTGAAAAAACCTGAAAATATAGACTGTGTTTACTGATAATAGATTCATTAGGATCTTTATCCTGCTGCCAACAAGCACAGGAAAAAGTTTTTTGGCTACATGTGCTGACTACTCCTAGTGTTGATGGAAGAACTGAAACATCTTTCAAGGGCATCCAAGTGAAAGGAGGTCTTTGTTCTGTGTTCCAGTGGGACTGAAAACACACATTTTGAAACTCAAAGGTGTATGCTCTAGGAAGACTTAGATTATGTTTGTTAACAGAGGAGGTTCCAACAGGGGAACTTAGACTAAATGTGTCACTGTCAAATTTATGATGAGTTTTAGAGACCCAGACACTTCTAGGTTCCAAGGAAACCCAAAGTAATGCAAAATATGAAGGAAAATTATTTTGCATGTACTTTACAAAAGCAGATTCATTGACTGTATAATTATGTTTGAATAAAATATTTAAATTGAAGTTTAAACTTAGCTTACTAGGAACAGAAAATATTTCCATGGTGTAGCTAGCAAGACATCGAGAAAAAGTATATCTGTGGAAAGCATTCAGTTATTCTATTAGGCCCTATGCATAGATATTAGTTGCATATTACTGCTATAAAAATAAAAATAAAAATAAAAATAAATGGAAATAGAAATAGAAATAGAAATAGAAATAGAATCTTTCAAATTTATTTCTTCTCTTATGTTCTATTTCAAAAATCTTAATGCTATGAGTGGTTGAGGAAAGACGTGGGTTCAAATTTGGTTTCATATCAGTTGTAAGAGATATCAGCTCTTGGGGTGCTCACATTGCCAAAAGGTCAGGTGGCAGGACATGAACTTTGGGATACCAATATGTGTGAAGGGGACTCCCAAAACTGCCCGAGGGTGAATTTCACCCCAGAAAGAAAATGGTTGCAAGGATGATGATGAACAGGCAGGTTAAATAATACTCAGGGAATTATCAAGGAACTTTTAAAGAATAAGAAGAGCCAGCTCTAAAAGAAGTTTAAGAAATGTGAAAATTGTATTGGTGAGAGGAGATACTTTGGAGAGAAAAGATCAGCAATAATTCTGTCATGACCCTGTTGCACTGGGGCTCTGCATGGACTTACCATCACAGCCCTTCATGGACACACCCAGCAGTGGAAAAAAGTGCAACATTATGAAAACTGGAGTCCAGGACTACCTTCATCTCATCTGTCTCACAATTAGCCTCATCCTGTTGCTTGTCATAGTTTTGACTCCCAGGGTTAGGTAGACCATAGTGTATAGAAAACAAAATTGAACTCCTTACATCAATCCTTCCAGCAACAGTAGTAGTAAGAAAAAAGTAAGTGAAGACAGCTGTCCACTCTGTGTCTAGCTAGTAATTTTTTTCATCTAATGTAGTATGTAGCACACTCTTGAGATGCCGATGAGAGAGAAGCTGACAAATAGGAAAGCCCTTCTGCTGATAATTGTTCTATTTGGCATATCTCTCAAGCCAGAGAGATTGCTATAGTATTTGATGCTTTTAGTGATGTTCAGAATACATTTAGCAATTTTAAATTTATAGTTTGCAGATATAGTGAAGAAAAAAAAATAGCATTCTTGAAGAATTAGGGATTCTAACATAATCAACTTGAAGAAACAACATGATAACTTTTGCCTACTTTGGTACAAAATAATCTCAGAAGACATATTTGCCTTACCTCAATTTTATGAATCATATTTTAATTCATAAAAAATGTTCTGCTAAAGACCCACTGTGACTATGAGATGATCATTGCTTTTAGTACATCACAAATTATGTCTTTCCATTGTTGATCTGTCCCTTTCTACTACTTCCAAATACTTTAGGCACGTGAGCCCAAACTCAGGAGCGCATCTCCCTCTAAGAAAGTATTTAAACATATACAGGCATGTAAGCTTAATTTCCCTGCGGAATAGGTTTTAATTCTCCTGCTTAAATATCTCATACTGTTGGGGGTATAACTCTCTCCATGAGTGTTGCAGTGTGGTTCTGCAACCTTCCTGGGGACAGCTTAGCCTGTGGAAAGAATCAGGAAAGGCTCATCTTGTGGATATTTCAGCAGATCTTTATTTTCAGCTGCATCGCTGAAGCCAGCACACAAAAAATTACCCAAGTCACGGGACTCCCCAGAATCCCCGGGCCAGGAAACACAAAATCACCAATCAGAACAGAGCTCTGGGGTACATACAGGGGCAGACACAGCGGCAGGGAGACCCCGAACCCCAGACTATGCGTCCACCCCAGGGTCCCCTCTTCCCAGGGGAACGGCGGGGGAAACCCAACACATGAGTACATGTGAACAGTTCAGCTGCTACTTTATTGCATCACTCTTAAAGCACATGGAACCATACCCTTCCAGTCAGAGATTTTAACCGATTCAGACATTTAAAACATTTGGATATAATTGGTGTTCCTGGAACCTTTACTGGAATCATTACAGGGACTTTGGTTCACCAGAAAAGCTTTGAAATGCTGGAAGTTTTGCAAAGAATGTTCCTACATTTTCTTTGCTAATTTCTCCTGAAGATGTGTATACTTGGGAAATGGTCTCTGTTTAAACTGAATAGTCAAATAACGTACATGTGCAGTTCATAGATGCAGTGGAATATGTGGAAATAAGGATGTGCAGTTTATGAGGATGTCTTATTAGTGGGTACTCAACACAAAAAACAAGGAAAAGATACAGGAGAAGTAATAAATTAAACACCCAGATGCACATAGGTAACAGAGACAATATCAAAGACCAGAGATTTCAGGTGCTTGATTGAGACAGGCCATGGATAGAACTGCTTAAAGCTTTGAGAAGATTCATCCAGATGTTTTGTAACTGATAAGAAGTGGGAAACACAATTATCCTGACATTTATGATAAAGAAGAAATTTATTATGGGATATTCAAAGGGCTTTGTGAGATTGTGGAGTTTGTAATAGGATGCTTAAGAGAAGGGCCTAAGAATGTAGTGCATAAACGAGTTGCTAGTCTGGCACCCTTGATTGCATGAGCCCTGGCCATTATCATCACAGTTTGCTGAGTCTTCTTACTAAACCCCTCTCCTTTTTTTTTATGTTTTGTCTTTTTCATCATTTTTCTACATGAGTGCTCTGGGTGTTCTCTGTACATATGTGTGTGAGACCTGCCAGTGGTTGTGAACCTGGGCTAACTGGTCAGTAGGAAGAGTGATCTAATTGCTGCTATGGAAAAGAGAGACTGTGTGCAGATCAAAGGGCCTTATAGGAAGGGGTTTGACAGCTGGAGAGACTGGGACCTGGGGCTGGCTACTGGATAGGCTGATGGTCTAAGGCCAGAGGGAGGGACCCATTTATGTGTGCACGATGCCACGAAATTGCAAGCTGCTCTAATTATACCATATGGCCCAGAGCCAGTTATTGTACAGGCCATAGGTCTGGGGCTGGATACTGGACATGCTGGGAGCAGCTACTGGAGGCATTCTAGGACAGGGCCAGTCACCAGAATGCCCCGTTTGTGCATGAGTGCATGAGTGTAGGCTCTGTTAGTAAGCCTTGGAGGTAATGAGCCTGCAGTAAAGAACAGGATCATAGAATCACAGATTCATAGAATGGTTTGGCTTGTAAAAGTTATCTCGTACAACACCTCTGCAACGAACAGGGACATTTTCAACTGGATTGGGTTTCTCAAGAGTCCCATCCAGCCTGACCTTGAAAGGTTCCAGGGATGGGGCATCTAACACCTCTCTGGGCAACCTGTTTTAGTGTCTCACTGAAACAATGAAGACTTTCTTGGTCCTGAAGTTCACTGGCTTTTCTATCTCTTTAGTTCATAGTCCTAGGGAGCCCTTCTGAATCACACCTTGCATACACAGGGAGGGAGCTGCAGGCACTGGGCTCCTAAGCCTTACCCTGACTCCTTGCAAGAGCCCCAGCCCCATCAAGTCCCTACATGCCTCCAGCACAAAACTGTGTGGAGAACAAAAGCAATCAGCATGACAAAAAAAGAGAGAAGATGGCCACCAAAGTGAAGAATCAGAGTCCTAATGTCCCATTTCCTACAGTAAGGAGAAGTTAATTAGGTGAAAACTCTTCCAAAGGAGCCTTCAACCCGTGTGCTACACAGAAGGCCAAACGGTTTCTGGTTCCTGTAAGTTTGATCTGGAAGGAGGCACAATTCTTCTCGACCAGCAAACTGACAGCTGATTGGATCTGAGCCACAATGAACAGACCCAACATACTCAACTGACATTACTAAAAGCAAAAATGTACTTTTTACTATGTCCTGTACCTAATACAGGACTAGCCTAATATGGTTATCCTCTGTATCACATAAAGAAGATGAAATGCAGTTCTGATACAGAATTGTCCAAGTACACAGGAAAAGATTCTTTCTTGTCCACAAAAATGCCCAGAGGAAAATCTAAACTATGGAATCAATCTAGTCCTGTACACATACAGTGCAATATGTTTCCTGTTATGTATCAAAAATTCATGACCAAGTGTTATTGATAAAGAACCAATTTCTTTTTATCTTTCCAGTGTACCGAAGGGGCAAGAAATGGTGACAGAAGGGAAATAATGCTAGTGCTATTTCTTTTGTCAGCTAGTTTTTCCCATTCTGTTTGGATTTTTGCTGGTTTTCTGTTTTGTATCTATATAAGTAATATGTAGGTTGCTGACAAAACCACTTTTCCTTGGCCTCTTTCAAAAGACTGGCAAATATATGAAACACCAGAACAAACTTTGTGGTTTTCAGGGAGGGAAAGACTTCCAATTTCATTGATAAATTTAATTCTTTTAGGACTAAAAATGTCACTCACATCTTGGATCTATCTTGTAATTTCCTTGTCTATTTGTTTTATCCAAAATTGTTAAAAAACTGAACAGCTGTTAACTATGGAGGCAAGTACTGCAGAAACCCCAGTGCAAAATTACAAGGCAAAATTTTCCTGTGTTACCTTACTTGCTCGCAAAGTAAGATACCACATGGTGGTCAAAGCTTATTAGCATTATTAAATCCATTAAGGGGTATTAAATCCATTAAAATCAAGGAAATTTTGCCTGTAAACTTATTTATAAAGTGATGGTCTTTGAGGAAGCCATCTGACAAAGTCTTACTTAATACTATAGCACTTATCTTGAGTAATTTTCTTACACCTTAGGAAAAGTATCTTTCTTTCTATTAAAAGCTATGACAAATAACTCGTTCACTGCAAACTGTACCTCAGGTACACTGTTTTTTTCTTAACCTTCCTGCTTGCATAAAGAGAGATATATATATATAATCATAGAATCGTAGAATGATGTGGAAGGGAACCTGAGGGTCATCTAGTTCCAACTCCCTGAGGTGGGCAGGGATGCCTTCCATCAGATGAGGCTGCTCAGAGGTCCATCCAAACTGACCTTGAACACCTCCAGAGATGGGGCATCCACAGCTTCTCTGGGCAACCTCTTCCAGTGCCTCACCACCTTTACAGTAAAGAATTCCTTCCTAATATCCAATCTAAACCTACACTCTTTCAATTTGAAGCCATTCCCCTTGCTCTGGCACGACATGTAAATAGTCTCTCTTCATCTTTCCTTAGGCTTTCTTCAGGTACTGCAAGGCTGCAATTAGATCACCCCAAAGCCTTCTCTTCCCAGGCTGAACAATCCCAATTCCCCCAGCCTTTCCTCATAGGAGAAGTGCTCCATCCCTCTCGTCATCTTGGTGGTCCTCTCCTGGGCTCGCTCCAACAGATCAATGTTCTTGCTGTGCTGGGACCCCAGAGCTGGATGGAGCACTGCAGGTTGGGTCTCACCAGAGCAGAGCAGAGGGGCAGAACCCCCTCCCTCGCCCTGCTGCCCATGCTGCTTTGGATGCAGCCCTGGATACAACTGGCTTTCTGGGTTACAAGAGCACATTGCTGCAGCATGTCCAGCCTCTCATCCACCAGCAACATAAATTTAAACTATTCCAAAGATTAATATTTAGCTTTTAATAAAGAGGTACTCAGCTGGCCTCAGTGTGCCAAGTCAGTCTTTTCATGAGTCACACTATGTACCAGCACACGGAGAGCGTACACAATACAAATCTTGACAGTGTGAAGATCTGTAAAAGGGAGACTGTCATAACATGACACACAGAAATACTTGTCTCAGTTTAGGCCTTCATCTGTGTAAAATTAAATTCCTAATGGTGAGCATTACTGTTATAATAACTTTCAAAAACATGTTTTCATGGTCATTACCCCAAAACTCATCATCCCCCAAGTGGCTGATTATCATTATGCCTGGTTTCAGTGAAGAGGCAGAAAAGAATTACCTGCACCTATCCCATTTAAATATTGACATTAAGTATATCTACTTATGTATGGGTTGATATAAAATACAGAATTCAGTAAATGGAGATCCTTCGCATTTCCATTTGAATTTTCAGTTCCCCGTAACAGTGGGAAAGCTGGTAGCTTACTCCTCACTGAGTTAAGTCAAGTAGAGCAAATGCTGTTTGTTTACCAACTCAATATATAAATACATAAATTACAATATGGGATCTAGTCTAGTATCTTGAACCACTTCCTCAGAGATACTACTTTAAATTTACATTATTCTTACGCTTTTCAACAGTCCTACATTTTGGCATGTGCTGTCTGGAGGACTCCTTGTGCCTATGGTGGTGGTTTCTATTGCATTACTCCAAACAGATTTGGTTTCTTTGCATTTATCAATTCATTTGTTGAGTGGATGTGAACTTTTACTGTCTATGACAATTTATAACAAGCAGATGAACACCTTACCTGTATACTGTATAAAGAATCTACTTTGGCTAGCTTAAAGCCTACCACCTGCTGGTTTCATTTGAATAACTTTCAGGGTAAGTAAGTCAGTGAAAAATTGCTTGCACGTATTCATTTAACTCAATTTTTCAGACCATTTCTGTTTCCCCTAAGCTATCGTGTTTGAAAAGTCTTCCTATACATAGTCATTTCTTACAGAACAGAAACAACTTTGATAACTTTGCTCATCTTTGTAGCCTCTATACAAACACAGATACATTATAGAATATTGTTACTTTGTTACTATACAAATTTTGACATTCAATGGAGGAATGGAGGCAGAATTTCAAATAGAATTTGAGATGCAGGTATGTAATGGATTTATACAGCAGCATAATGATTTTTCAGGTTTTTTTTTTGTTCTCTATTCCATTTCTAACAACTTCTAACATCTCATTCACTTTTCTTTACTGCCACAGTGCATTGAAGTATCACTTTCACTGATTTCTCTCTCATAGTCCTAAGAGCTTTTTCAAATACTAATACTTGGCTCAGAAAAAACCCTTATATATACAAATTTTAATTTTATGTGTTTCCCTTGTACATAAATTCATTTATGTACCATTTAATTTCCAAGTCCCTTACTATTATGCAGATTTTATTTTTATAATTATTAGCACTCATTATTTGTCTTTATTACTGTTAGTATGACCAGCAAACCTTGTCATACAATTTTTTCCAGATCATTTATGAGTATAGTGAATAAAAATCTCTGTCAGAGACTTTTATTATGATGTCTCTTTATTGTAGAAACTAGGTAATAATGCTTTCTTTTGTTTCTTGTAGCTTAATAACTTACTCATCCATCTGAGAACCTTAACTCTTTTGCTGTCACAACTAAATTTCCATAAGAGTGTTTGGAGAAGGATCTTACTGAATGCCTTCTAGAAATCCAGAAGAGTGTATCAACTCAGAATTATTTACATTTTTCAGGAACTCTAATAGATGATTCTGCTACTAAAGTAATTCTGATTCAACTCTCATGTATTATATTTATCCATATGTTTACAAGTCCCTCTCCTAAGGTCATTTTTCTCACTACAGCAGTTTACTTGGCTGCAATTTTTTCAGATTTTGTACTAAGCTCTCTAAAAAATCACTTCCACTTTAACCACCTTCCAGTCATGATGCAGTTTTAGGAAGACATGAATCAACAAAATTCATGAATCAGTTAATTTTTTTTTCAGTTCCTCAGAACACTTAGGCAAATTACAGCAGAAATTTGATACTTGTGATCCCATCAACTACTCTGTAACATCTTATACTGACATTTCAGCTCGAGATGATACTGTGATAATCACATCCAGGAAGGCAGTTTGACCTCTCCATGTTCTTCCATTCTTAAGCCAGATACAGAATTTTGCATGTCCACAGAAGTGAAACAATGCCCAGTATACCATCAAATAAAGTAAAATAAACTTAAAGAATAGTTGCAGGAGTATCCTTGTCTAGCGGTCAGACAAGTTGCTTACTCACAGCCTCTTGTCCACAGCACAGGGGCAGAAGATAGATTGGAAAACCTCATGGATTGAGATAAAGACAGGAAGATCACTTAGCAATAATTGTCATCAGCAAAGAGAGTCTGGAGGGACATTATTTTTTTATTAGTTAAGATAAGTTTGGATAGTTAAAAACACAGAGAGATTAAAACACCACCTTCCCCTCACCCTTTCATTTTCCCAGGCTCAACTTCACTCTTATGTTCCTGACTCTTCTATGTTTCTCCTCCTTGTTCAGGGCAGGTGAATAGGGAACAGGGGTTGTGGTAAGCCTGAAACTTCTGTCTGCAGCCCCTTCCTCCTCACACTTCTTCCTTGCTCCAGTGTGGTGTCTCTCCAAAAGTTTCAGTCCTTCAGAATGAACCTGCTCCAGATTAGAGTCCCCCATGAGCACAGTGTCCATATTTGGTCCACCGTGCTCTCTTGCACAGAGTGCTGGGGCATCTCTGCTCCAACACCTACAGCACCATCTCCCCTTCCTCCATCTCTGACCCTGGTGATTGCAGGGATGCTTCTCATCTTTTTTTAGCTCACTCCTCACTGCATGTGCAGCGTTTTCACCCATTCTCTCAGAGGCACCATCCACTTTGTTGACAGGCTCAGCTGTGTCCATCACTGGGTCCATTGGACCTGACTGGGAATGACTGTGTGCAGCACGGAGCAGCTCTGGCCTCTCCTCCAGAGGCCAGCCTGTAGCTGTTCTGCCAACACCTGGGCACTGGCAGCACAGAGAGTGCCTAAATTTCCTGTAAGCCACCAGAGGTCCCTGGGAAGGGGATCATCCAACATGTTTCACTGAGAAAGAACTTGCTGTGAAAGATGCAACATTAAGAATGTGAAGAAACACAGAAATTAGTAGTGGCCCAACTTAAGACATCCACTGCAAAGAGTCTTTGTTTTCATACCAAAGCTAGTGTCTAAATTGCTTCTGCATTGACTGGAGAGGCATTTTAGAATCAGATTCACCTCACTTGCCATAATATTTCCTAAACGAAGACTGAAGTAAAAACAATACTGAGAAACACTGAAGAAATAGAGTATCTCAAATCCTTCTTCTCTCTTTGGGTTGAGTACATGAATGTCAAAAACTCTCTGAAAACTAAAAATCTAAATTTTCCCTTTTTAAACACAAAGGAAAGAAGACTAAGATAATGAAAGCCATCCAGTTCCTAAGAATGGGTAGATTTCCTTGAGCTGTGGAGCTTTGGAGTCTAGAAGTCTCCACACCCCAGGGACAATGCTTGAATGAGCCAACCATCTAGTAAAGTGAAATTTACCAATTCATCAGCTGATGATGACTCAGAGTTCCAGATGTGTCTAGAAGTGCAGAGCCAGAATTTTACTGTCTCCCTTCTCCAGTGCTTCTTAATAGTAAGCTTTAGTGCTCACATTGCTCAACAGGTTGACAATTATGAAACACATTTTTGGTGCTCAGTGTGTGGAGTGCTTAGTCACACTACTGGTGATTCTACTTGTCTCAATACAGAGTATTGAAACAGCTGGCCAGTGGTGATTATATGATTCACCAAAGGTCAAAAAAAGCAATGTAACTGTGCTGGGAAATTGAATATTATTCCAGTTAGGCTAGTGTTGCTATGACCTACGTATCTTTCTCACTCTAGCCACAAGACTACCAAAGCAGCTGCAAAACTACTTTATGTTCTATGCAGATGGAAAGAATCAGAAACTCCCAAGGTTGCCAGGCTGCAGTCTGGGACTAACTACTGCAATCATCCATGTAAAGACTATGCAGGAAAATCAACACGAGGGAATAAGATTGCCAATGCTAAAATAATTACTTTTATGCATAAAGAAGAAAGCTCTGCATGAACTGTAGAGCTTCTGAGATAAACAGGCACATACAATTGTGTCAGTGTAATTTGCAGAGAGGTGGGAGAAGTGAAGCGGAAATTTTTGTCCCCCCAAGGGACTGTTCCTGTAGCCCACATCAGCAGAGGCATACACACTGCACAGTGCCATGCAGCCTGACCCATCAGAAGAATAATTTAATCTTCAGAACTTTCAAATTCTTGTCTCTCTGAGCCACTTAGGTTCAATTATTTTAATTAATATTTAAATGAGATTACAATTCCCTGTTTGGAGTTTCAAAGGTCACTAGGACTTTACAGCATTAGGCAATGTCCCCTTCATATTAAAGGATTTGAGAAGGCGTCTCACATCCAGGCATTTTATACTTTCCTGCTGTTTTCAGTACTGTATACTTTGCAGTACCGTTGATCTGAATTTATTTTGCTGCTTCCTCTTTAACTGCTGATTGTTCCTGGGCTTGATAAGTAATACAGCCAGGAAAATGTGCATGGTCCAGATTTTCCCAAAAGTTAAGTAAATAGAAACTCCGTTGTCAAAATTAATTTCTACATAGTATAAAGCACAGCTCAGAACTGCTCTTGCTAAGCACTCTAGTCTTTTTTGCTTCTCTCATTTGTCACAGATTTTTTATCTGTCCCCCATTTCCATCTTTTTTATTAAATTATTAATATTCTCTGTGTATTCATTTACCTCTTCCTTCATCCTCTGAAATACCTGAGTATACACAGTGCAGTAACATTTCTCACAAGTTATAAGCTTGAGCTGTATAAGCCAGCGTATAAGCAACAGGTACAAGTGATGGGTGACTTAATTATAGCTGAATTTTAGCTGACTTAAACAAAAGAAATCAAGAAGGGGTTGTACTGAATTTGCGGGGCCAGGTTTTGGTAGCAGGAGACTACAGGGGTGGCTTCTCTGAGGAGCTGATAGAAGCTTCTCCCATGTCCAACAGAGCCAATAGCAGCTGGCTCCAAGAAGGACTGGCCACTGGCCAAGGCTGAGCCCACCAGTGATGGTGATAGTGCTTCTGGGATAATGCATTTAAGAAGGAGGGGAAAAACCCCTGCAAATGCAGACAGAGAGAGAAGTGATAATACAGGAGAAAAACAGCTCTGAGTACACCAAGGTCAGTGAAGAAGAAGGGGGAGGAGGTGCTCCAGGCACTGGAGCAAAGATTCGCCTGCAGCCCCTGGTGCAGACCATGGTGAGGCAGCTGTGCACCTGCAGCCCATGGAGGTTCATGATGAAGCAGAGATCCACCTGCAACTTGTGGAGGACTCCACGCAGGCAGATGTACTTGAAAGAGGCTGTGAGCCCATGGGAAGCCTGCACTGGAGGCAGTCACCTGGCGGGACCTGTGACCCCATGAAGAGAGGACCGTCACTCTGCAGGGGTTTGGAGCAGGTTTTCAGGCAGGACTTGTGACCCCATGGGGGACCAAAGCTGGAGCAGCTTGTTCCTGAAGGACTGCACCTTGTGAAAGGGACGCACAAAGGAGCAGTTCATGAAGAACTGCAGCCTGTGGGAAGGACTCACTGTGCAGAAGTTTGTGGAGGACTGTGTCCAGTGGGATACTCAGGTTTGGTTGTTGCCTGGGCAGTGTCCAGTGGTAGTACAAAGCTGTAGGAAAGTCAGGTATGCAATTTATGTCACTAATTAGCCACAGAAAAGCATGTTTTGAGCTGCCTTTCCATTTCCCTTTTTATTTCCTTTGTATTGTCATTCCTGACAGTGCTGACATACCCCATTTCATTTCATTATGTGAGTCTCTGAGTTTTGCTGTATCCAGCATTTATTCTATTGTCTGCATCTCTGTTCTCCTGGATGAGGGGTGAAAGGGATATAATTGATTTAACTTATATGTCTTAAGGAGAGAAAGTCTTAAATTAGCTCCAAAATATATCTGCCTGTTCAATGGAGACAGGAAACAACTTCCGAAGGCCCCCAGCTACAGTACAAATCTATTATATTCAGGTAGAGCCCTAATGTGGTTACTTTAGACACAGGTTAGGAGCTACAAGTTGGCAATTATTCCCTTTGCTAGACTTGTAAGAGGCATTAAAGTTTTTGATCCTGAACTGTTTTTCCAGTAGACTAAGCTGACCTTGGAGAAGGTCAAACTTTACCTCTGAATTCGCTTCAGTTCTGGATCTAAAGACTGCCTGATTCATTGTCAATCATACCTAAACAGGACTCACAAACTCATAATTCTTCTAGCTGAACTGAACTTCTCATGAACTGTGAGGCTCTATTTCTTTTTGAATTGAAGTATTTTCAGAACATGCCTTATGCCTGAAATTCTTCTACCTGCTGGGATCATATGGAAAGGATGATGCTATCTCACTCAGTATGCCATTGTGATTCCTGGAATAACTACCTCCCAAAAGTAAACACAGGTTCTATGTCTAAAAGGGCTAGCTAGTGAACTCCAAGAGAAAATCTGCAAAGCACACACAGTGTGGACTGCCATGGAAACCAGACCTGGGAGAGATTTGAGAACAAAGTTATTTGACACTGTGACAGTATTTCGATACTTCATATCTTCCTTGTAAAAATAATCCTTCACAGATAATATAATATTTCATTACAAAAAACCAGCATGCTCTTCAGGATCTTTTTAAACTTAATCTATTACTTTAATCACAGTATGATCAAAGGCATGCAGTGGGAAGCTGGCCAGTGTGACAGAATAACAACTTCCTGGTGTAGAAACAAGGGGAGTGCAGCCACACTTGCAATTTGTCATAGTGAGAATGTTTGACTGATGCTGAAAATCAAAGCAAGAATTATCTATGAACCACAACACAAAAGCACTGCACAGTAAATCTCTCATCTAGCAATGAGACAGCGAGTAAGTCATGGATAACAAGAATGCCTCTACACGTCACTTTAGGATAACATTTTAAATAGAAGAATCCTGGAGAAGTAAAGAAAGATAATCAATATGGTTATTAATGACCATAATTTCACACAAACATCTGGGAAATTAAGCATGCTCTTTAGGAGTTGTTTCTTGCAGTAACTTGTAAAGGAATGAATATGTTGCAAGCCAAACTTCATGTCAATATATTGAGTGGTGTGGTAGCAATGATATTTATTTCAGCCTGGAAACTTTTCAGAAATTAAATAATAACATAAAAGCATCTAAAAATATTTTTCAAATACTTTTCTTTTTGTTGTTTTCTTGCATGCAGCTTTACCTTTAAAGCTAAATACTTGGGTTCTCGTGAATCTGAATATAATAGATTTAAAATATAAAAATAAATTAAAAACTTATGGGGGAAAGAGGCACTTAAGTGAAAAATTCTGTATGTTGCATTTAATATGACACATACTGAAGTAAGAGAATAAGGTTTTGTCAAGTATTGGGAAAACTCCTTTGCATTCTGAATATTTGTGCAGAGGCTCATAGTACTTCCCTTTGGGTTGAAAGTGACTTGAGTGAACACTGATTAGGGTCTAGCTTTTTATACTAGTGAAGTACAGATCAAATGTGCACCTAAAATTTGCATATCTTATAGCAAAAGTCTCCTTACTAACACAGACTCATTTTCACCAACACCAGCAGTCCACTGCCAATATACTTGGAGAAAAGGCAGTTTGACTCATGTGTATTGTGGATTTTAGGACTGAGTAATATTCATTAAACTGCAATCCTCATAACTCATAGTAAGTGCCCAGAGTTTTCCCACTTGGCTCAGTAAATATTCCATAAAATATTGGTTTCTTTTATTTTTAGTTTCTTTTGAGTGGAAAATGAGCATATTCTATGCCATTGCATGCTGTTTCGACCTGAAGAAAGTAATATATAATATATTCATAAGCTTAAATTCCATTGAGAGCTTTTGATGTCCAAATGTTTAGTTGATTGTGTTCACCATTTTTAATAATTCAAATAAGCAACAAGAAAGTGAATGGCAAGCAGTGATTAAGAATATCTGTTATTCATAATCATTTTTGTCTAATTAGTTAACATAGTAATTATTTCTTGATTGGAAAGCTCTTTGAAGGGGAATACCTGGAAACTAAATCTTAAATTTGGGCCCAAACCTTAAAACAAAAATCTAATTATCTGCCACATAATTGTATGGCAATAGATCTGAACAACAGCAGGAAATTTCTCATACATTAACTGTGATTGCTGATGTTTACTAGTTTTCTGCCTGTAGCATCACCTTTACCTATGAAGTGAATGGTATTGAGAAGGCATGAATCAGCTTGGAAGTTGTTTTAATTCTAATCTTTCAGAAACAATGTACTTCCATGAACTTAAGGATGATGAGACAGAGACACTCCCCAAACCACTCCATTCAGAACTGGTGTTTTTCCTGTTAGTCATCTGTAGGTAAGGCCCAGGCAGGGACCTTTTCCTCTCTCATGTCTGAGAACTGCAGTCAGTTACTTCTGTTTTACACATGCACCTCTCATTTAGGATGGAAAAGAGCAAAGCTTCAGGTAGCTTTGGTATTAGTCTCTTAGTCTTCTGGTCTTCTATTGTGATTTGATTTCAAGAAATTTTTTTTGTTGTTGTGTTTACTCTTTGCCTATTTTCTAATTTGAATCATTAGACTCAACTTTTCTTTACATTAAATTTGTTGTGGCTTTATTACATACAACAAAGGAGGGAAGTCAGCCACCTGTTCATCATTTTTTAGTGGCTGTGACAGCAGTCTCTCAGACATTACAGAAGTAGGTCCGCTCTCACTTACTCTACCTCTTTTCCAACATGAATTAGTTTTTCCTACTCTATCTTGATTAGAAAAATTAACTAATGTTTCCTTCATCTTGCTCATAGCCAGATACATCCATAATATCGCTATACATTGTCATTATCTGTTATTAGACATTCCTGTTCTGAGGCTAAATTTGGCTTTAATGCTATACAATATCTAAAGAACAGCAGCAATAAATTTTACAGAAATATATACCAATTAAACCACAATGCCTTTATGAAAATTTTTTTCTGTTCTCTTATTTATTGACAGATTTTTTTTTTTAATTACAACACAATGAAACGATGGTAAGTACATAAGATGCAATAGTATAAAAAAGCCATTTTAACCCTTCCCTTGGTTAAGACACTTACAGCAGACAAGAACTGCCCCACCCCAATTCCCCCCTTCTCAAATGAAAACAAAAAATAAATATAAATTAATAAATATAAAACAAATCACTGCACAGCCCTTAACTCTTTGATTGCCATGGCAAGAACCATAATGATGATTCTAGCGTGTGACGTTCGGTGGTTAAAGGTTGCCGCAGCAGTCAAAGGGTTATAGCATTGTAAACATAAGTACTTTGTTGAAAATGTTCAGTCATGTTAATGGTCTACAGCAATGAGATTATTATCATGACCCCTTGACCTTTAATGACACAACAGTATAAGGAGTTAAAGAGATTAGCTTGGTGAGCTGTTACATAGATTAATTAACCCATTTAGTTTAACAATGCAATATGAGGTCTTGATTTACTAACAAAAGACAACTTGTGTATAATAAAACACTGTTCAATGCATTGATCAATAAAATCAATGAAAAAATCAGTCTAAGCACCACAAAATTTTGCCTGATTATATCTGACAGTCATAATACACTTTAGCACCATTTAGTCAGCCTTGCATTTGCACACAAACAAGCTTTGTGTTTGTCAGTAGAAGCTACCTGAAGGAATAACATATGTCAGTTATAAAAAGGTTACTGTATAGAATGCTGTGTGAGCCAATAAAATAAAATAAAATAACAATAATAAAATGAAATTCAGTTGCAGAAAGCAAATAAATGCTCCAGTTATTTTGATACTAACACACATCCTAATAAGCGGAACATGGGCATGAAATGAATTGGAGCTATGCAGAGAAAAGGGAATAAAAATGAGAAATTTGTTTCACACAGGGAAATCATCACACCCATATTCTGACTTACTTGTCAGGCTTTGAAAATTAAATGAACAACTGTTGAGTGGTTGAAGATGTAGAGCTTGAAGAGTTGAAATTTAACAATGCGTGAGTTTTATGGTCATGTTATGCATAAAACCACTTTCAGAGATATCCTATCAACTGCACATACACCCTTGTCTCTGCATGAAAGGTTGATTTCCTCTTTCTCAGACATGGAGGATAAATAAGCAAATCACTGTGTGGGCAGAGCCACAATTGTAGTAGCTTCTAGCTAACATCGGAACCAGAACAATTTCTGTTGGAATTACAGGGATGAAGAAATGTCAACAAGAAGGAAAATGGAATCAGCTGCTAAAATAACGCCCAACAAGCAGAACTAAGGAAGAAATCAAGTTCTGATAGATACAAGAATACAGCACATGGAGAGAAAGCAAGGTGCATGTTATTCATAGAGTCACAAGGATGTGTATGAAGCAATGTACCCTTCTTGTATATATCCATATCAAACTCTAGTTGACTACAGACTGACAAAACTAGCTTCACATGCTTTAACTGCTAACAGTACTACCACAGGATTGGCAAGGAGAAGACATTGCATCCCTCAAACAGTTTCTGATCATATAGGAATAGCTATAACATAAAGTAAACCTCAGAAGCCAAACACCTGCACTTTCCTCTGCAAGCTGTGACTGAACTGGGCAATGAATCCAAGACTACAGTAGCAGATGTCAGAGAGAGTTCTTTATAAATATGTTATTTGTGATAACAAAAAATTAGGATCAATCAGAAAACAGTGCATAATAGCAAAGCATTCTGCCATGCAACAGTGCTAGCCTATTATGCTACAGAATTTATGTAATGGCAATTGATGTATGTGTATGAACTGTGGTAGAGGAAGGAGTTCAGCCGTAAAATTCTTGTTCGAATATCCATGACAGAGATTATTGGCATCAGAATAAAAGGAGAAAGAGATCAGGTTAAAGGTGAGAACTGGAACCACTGGAAATAACACAGACTGTTGAAATGCAGCTTTCTAGTCTGCTCACTTTCAGAGATGTCATAGGCCATGCATACAAATGGTATGCAATGGCTAGCATCAAAAATGATAGGTCTCTGCTGTTACACTACTGTACA
>WEIT01017868.1:247-37667 GCA_013389985.1 Dryoscopus gambensis
GGTCCAATGCTAACTTCAGCAGTGGTTGGTCAGCCTTACATGCCCGTGTGAAAAGGATAAACTTCCCGTGAAAGCTGCTGAACGTTACAGAAACTCAAATCCAAGCTAAGCCTGGGAGATGCAATTCTTTTAGTGTGAGTATAAGTGTTTCTGATAAGTGTAAAAGGGATTTCTATTTAATTGAAACTAATTTATTTATTTAAAATTTTAGTCCTTGAAGTGAGTTGTTTTTTGCCTTGAGGAAGCATATTGGTAATAGACAGGGCCTGTACCCTGAAACCCAAATCTTGCTGCTGATGTGTTTTTGTCTAGGTGACTGCCATTTGCTATATTTCCTTCAGTATCTGTGAGTCTTTTGGTATTTATCTCTCTGGACCTAAGAACATTTCAAGTTTTGCCAACTCCCATGAACCTGATGCCTATTATCTGGAAATAAGCATACTGGTCATGAGCAAAACAACACAAAATTATCCAGCTAAACAAAGACCGGTGAATGTGATTAAGAGATCTAGATTCAAAGCACAGAGCTCACATTTCCTTGTCCAAGGACTGATCTGTATATTTCCATTGGCAGCATAATGACATTTGGTGGCTGATCATCAGCAAGTATCTATCTCCTCCTTGTGGGAATTTGTGTTTTTCCTTTCCACTGGTCTATAATTCCTACTGCTGAAAATTTTTCTGGCATAAACTTATCATGAAAAAAAACCACTTTCATCTACAGATATAGGTGATTTAAAGTTTACAAATAATTTCTTAATTAAATATTTTAACATTTCTGTTCAACAACTGTTAATTGCTGAGCAACTCAATGTTTCCCCAAAAAAACTGGCACAATAATTGGCGTGTCTACATTCATCTATCACATGGAAAAGATGATATTTTACAAATTTAAAATAATTTGTTTAACTTACAAATTCACTTTTCCATTTAAGCATCCCTGTATGAATTCCATCAGTAGAAACAGTGTTATGCTAAATATGCTCCAAAGGAATAATGGATGACCTCCATAACTTCTTTAATTGCTGAAAAATAGCACAGCATACAATTCAGGGGGAAATTCAAAAGTCTAAGTCTTGTATAATTGAATAGCAGATTAATGAATAATGCTTATGATACCTTAGGAGTCCATTGCAATCTCTTAAGTTCTTCCAAAGTCAGAAGAAATGGTCTCTCTTGATGCTGGATATTTGCCAGAATATGAAGCTGGAATAGTAAGCCATCCCTTGGTGAATAGTCAGAGTCAAACTGAACACATTATTTCTCAGAGGCTCCTTTGTTTATGATGTTTAAGGCTATAGCTATAACTTTTCCAAAGCAGATGACAGAAAGACAAGAAACCCTAGCTGCCCTTTGATTTTGCGTAACACAGGCTCTACATCCTATGGTTTTCTCTTTTAAAAGCTGAAATTATTGACATTTTATTAGTTTTAAAAGCATCTTCAAACTTAGTATTGCCAAATTTTCTGTATAGATGGTTTCTCAGCGATTTCTTTTCATAACAGAAAAAAAGACACAATGACCTTTCTGCTGAACTGTTTGTGACAAAGTCAATTTGTGCTCCATCTCCGGCAAGTGTAATTGAATGATCACTAGCCTGAAATCTAAGTTGCATAATTGTAATTAATTACATCGCAATTGACCTGCAGTTCTGCTTCTCAGTCCTCCTTTATGCCCTTCTCAAGCTGGGACCAGGCTAACAGACAAATGATACACTACACTTTTAAATTCAATACCTAAAAAAAAAATCACTTTTTCTCAACAATAGTAAGGATCATACTTGAATTTTCAAACATCCAGTTCTTCCTACCATTTTGAGGTATATTGTTTCTGTGCTAAAGCTGCGTTAATACCAGCTACAGTCCAGTGCTGGAAAGCAGAAACTGACAAATCCTGACAGGACAGCGTGAAGAGAAAGCAGAGGTGAGAGCCAAGTAGAAAGCTGATGTGGGAAATTCTGACTGATGCCTGAACGTGACTGATAAACAGATGAAAGGCAGGAGGAACAATGTCAGCTGCTGCTTAAAATAGCCTGGAGAAAATGAGAACAGTAGGATCTGTTGAGGATGGGTCAGTGCTTTGATAGCATTGCTAAATCAATGTCACAGACTCCTGATGGCAGTACAGCAAAGGACTTAAGAAGTCATAGAAGTCAGGTTTCCTGTTAAGCCAACTTGTGAATTTCCTCATTATTAGTCAAGTCCCATTTTTAATCAAAGGATAGGCTGCTATACAATAAATGCTGTATTTCTCCAGCTTTGATATCTGGTAGTATGCCAATTTTTAAAAAGGAAGCATACTCACTGTTAGTTTAGATCCACCGTTTTCTGATCATTAATGAATTATTGTAAATCCTTTCCACTAATAATTTTTTTAGAGCTCACACAGCAGTTCTCATATGCAATGGAATCGCCACAAATTGTGAAGCATCACTGAAAAAGAGAAATACTCAAAATTTTAAAAGGCAGTATTCTGTAATTTTGTATTTCTTTCAGGCATCAAAGAGAAGCTATCAGTGTTTGATGAATGATGAACATCCATATAGATAACTTATGATTTCATGACTCACAACACCTCAAAGGATAGCACTACACTTTCTATTGTACTGCCTACAGTAAAAATAGACTACCTTTTAAATTAAAGCACAGGACATTCTGATTTCATAAAAAAGCAATGACATATTGGGAGGAATGTTCCTCCTTAGGCTGTTGTGACTTTATTGAGTCGGTGGGCTTCCTCCTGATTTGCACATTGATAAAAAAGAACCTAGCCAATAATTTTTATACATTTGTTTAGCAACCTTTGTTTTCTATATATAAACGCATACAAACTTTAAAGAGTTTGATGACCTTTAGGACGGATGTGCCTTCCTTTTACACAAAACTTATGCTGTATTGTAAATATGAGGAAGCACACTCCAGAAAGGTATTGATAATACAAGGAAACATTATTATCTCCCAGATACCGCACGTCTAGGGAACTGGTTTGTACCAGGGAAACATGGAGCTGGAAACATGGAGCTGAATCCTCCCAGGGAGTGTGGGCAGGGCAACTTCTGTTCGCTCTGCTCTCTGATGAGCAGCAGTTGCCTGGCGACCGTAGATATGACACTGGTATCCTTTCTCACCTCTTTTGTGATTCCCTGCTGCTCAAAGGATACTCAGAGAGAAAAGCCTCTGCCTGACATGCAGGTATTCAAAATATGTTTCTCTTCCTCCAAAGTACATGGGCCATCTTTGTTGCATTCTTCAACCCACTGAACTCTAGCTCACTCCAGGCACCACCATCCCCAGGACAATCTACTTCCCCAGTGCAAAGCTCCACCCCAATCTTAACCCAGTGGCGGTCAAATTCTCCCTCAATATTACCTCTGGTCTTTTTTTTTTCTTCCCACCCTGCCCTGAGTATCAGATGTGCTTGTATATATATCTTTTGACCTCTGTTTAATTTTTAAATCATCAAGGGCTGTTACAGAGAAGTTTTGTGGTAAGCATGAGGAGACTTCAACATCTTGTGAGACTGTAAGAATAACCTCCAGCACTAACCACACCCTTATCTGTTCTCTTGCAGCAGTGGTCCCTGTAACATTTAGAGTTCATAGATAGGTAGGATTTCATGTAGGAAGGATTTTCTATGAAGGAAAACCCTAATCCTTTATAAAGAGAGGGCTTCTGGATACAGAAGAAACAGGTGAAGAGACAGGACTATTCTGGTTCATTCGTCATGACAGAAGGGTGCAAATTGGTGTAAAAAGAGTTTAGGGACAGGGTATAATTCTCTGATCAATCTGGTGGGAAGCTCTGAAGCCACTGCTCTGCTGAAAACCCGTTTTAAAATTCCCCAGATAATGAGGGCAGATCCAGCTTCCCCAAGTTCAAGGAGAAGACCATGTGGAAATCTCTTGGCTGTAAACCATGCTCCTATGGGTCTATATAAAGCACAGGTATCTTTCTCCAACAGTAAGCTTGGGAAAACTAGAACAGTTCAATAATCTTAAAATTTCTTAGATATATCTGAATAACATAGGAATTAATCAAATGTGTAGAACTGCTAAACACAGTATATTGGACGGCTGCATGTTGGGTTCTTCACAGTCTATTAACAGCAGCTTTCAGAAAAAAGCCTTGGGCAGTTTTTGTGCTTGATGGATTCGATTTGGAAGAAAACCCCAGAAATTTGGCTTTGTTGGAGTAATTTTGTATCAATATTCAGCACAGAATAGAACACAGTGTAATTTGGCAGAAGCACAGCACTATGCATTTTATTTCAGGATGTTTCATTGTATGTCTGTGACAATTTAAAAATAAAATTGGCATTCACTATAAAATAAAAACGTATTTTTGAAGGGAACTTTTAGGCCTATGTTCAGAATTTGGGATTCAGTCAAAAATATTTTGGGACAGTGTTTTGTAATTTAATGGTTAATCTTGAATGCTTTTATGTTCATAACCAGCTCTTTCTTTTTCATCTGCATAATGTCTCTACTTGATAAACAAGATTAGACCTTCATAATTTTGGGGAAATACAATGATAAAAAGAAATGTTTATCTTGCTGCTTCTTATTATGTGTTCCAATAGCCATAAAATACTGTATTGAACTACAGATAATAGTACAAAATGAGCTATCTAGAATGGTTAAATCTAGCTTTCTAAATCTGTCCTTTCAGATAAAAAGCTGTATATATAATGTGACAAGCCTGAGGAATATTTTATTGTTATAAACCCATGTTTAATACAATATAAAGCTCTAATATTTTGTTTCTACCTCAGTAACTTTAATTTTAAATTATTTTTAAATGCCTTATTTACAGATAATAAAAAATGTTTATGTTCAGATTGATTCAAATGGCTTAAATAATTCATGGAATATAACCATACATATGATGAATAACACAATCTTTGGAAAAGTAGTTCAGAACTTTCATACTAATCCTCTTTGTATCTTCCTTAGAAGACTTTACCTAAAATTTAAGAGATTGCTCCTTGTCCAGCCCAATGAAAAAATCTCACCTAAATTTAGTGCCTCACCTGTACAGGCTATTTATCTCTTGTATTTGAAGATCTGTCCGTTTAATTCCCATACTGATTAAATGGTGTCTGGTATTAGATAATTCCTGCATGTTGTCATAGCATGGGCGAAGTCCTATAGGGGAAGAGAAGCAGTGTTTTGAAAGGATACAAACACATCTTAGGTGTTGTGGCTTCTTTAATACTGTAGGTGTATTTTAGGAAATGCTAAAGAGTCATTGACTGGATCTAGCAAATGTGGACCATGTGTAGGATGCTTGGCCTGATGGGGACCCAATCTGGCCACATGCAGAGGATCTTGGTAACAGATCCTTTTGGAGGCCCTACTTCAGGCACGGTTACTGGCAGGCGTGGACATTACGCAGACTTTGAGCAGCCGGCATCGAAACGCAGATCCTGATACTTGACTCTGTACACCTGAGTGAATTAATTATCTGGAAGGTAGCTGAAACTGACTTGTTTGGCTCAGAATAACATCTGAAAATTAGCATGTGAGGAGTTAACTGATTAAGTAAACTTTTTTTTAAATTCAGTAAGACACAACTGAACTGTGAATTTTTTGTGTCACTATAATGATGACAGTTATTAATGAAAGCTACATGCTTTGAGTTGATAATTCAAATTTTTAAAACTTCCCAAGCTATTGATTCTAGCTCAGGGAATGATTTCGTATTACTGCCACAGCCTAATGGATACACATCCTGGTAACTCTTGTACTGTGCCCACATGAGCAGGACATTGGGAGAACACAGGAGAAGATGTATGGAGTTACATTATAGACCCACCTACTTCAGTATTCAGTCTCTGACAAGCCTCCAAGGGTGGATGCAAGGCGAAGAGTAGGTGAACAAGAAAAAAGAATACGATACTTTTTTGAGCACCCTCCCCAATTCTATGACTGAGAGAGAACTTCAAGGAGCCTTCTTGCCTCAGATTGATGAGATTTGTTTTAGATCATACATATTCTGCAAAGCTTTGAATGAAAACTTGTTTCTGATTTTTTCTTCCTTATTTTGAATTCTGAATTCCTTCTCTTTTTATGCAATTTTTGACAATTCTTCTTTAGTTACTTAAATATTTTAAAAAAGAACACCATCTTTTAACCTCATTGCTCTATTACACTGTTTCTTCTGAGCTTTACAATGCTGAAATATGTGGAAACTAGTGATTGCAATGGACTATTATGGATTGTAGGACACATTTTCAGGAAGGTCCATAGGACTCTTCCACTGTTAGTATACCTCAGAAAGGGAGGGAAAGGCAATAAGGAGAATAAAAGTGGTTCACTGACAGCTTAGTACAGTGAATACAGTCCTTTTTTCCTTCTGTGTTTATGTTTCTGGATTTCTCCTCTCTGCAGGTATGTCACAAGTTTGTTATTTTACATATAATTATTCTGCAGGGTAGAATGGCTTACTGTGCACACTCACCTGAGCTGGCGTTGGATGAGCTATCAGCTCTCTCAAACTGGGGCTCTGCCTGGGTGAGTGTCTGCTTCTCTACAGGATCAGTTAGCCAGCGTGGGCTATCTGCTGCTGGGATGTTTCTGTTTCGTACACACAGACACCTAACAAATGGGAGAGACTCATCAGTATTTTAAAATAGGCTGCACTGTGGATTCTGTTTCATTTCATTTACTTGCCCCCAGAAGGGAATCTACACGGAGCAAAATAAAAGTTCCTCCTGCTGCAATTCAATTATCTAGTTAAAATCAGGCTGTAAGTCTTAACAGGGGAGAAAGAATTTAGTACTTAGGAAAATTACTATAGGAACTTCTCCCACCTGAGCCACAAAGAAGGGGTTTCAGGTGACAACTGAAGTACACATACACCATGTATCACCTAATTCAGAGTTCAGTAGACATATTTTGATTTATATCAGCTGGTCTCAGGTCAGACCTCTGACCTGAACCTGTATTTCTAGAGAATTTGAACTTTTCAAGCTTGAGCAACTTTTAATAGCATCAATGCATGACCTAGAAGTAAAAATACACTTTGAAAGAAAGTAAGAGCAAGCAAGAATGAAAATATCCTACATCCGTATGGAGACTCGTGTCATCTTTTGTTTCTTGAATGCAAGTATTTTTACTCCTATAAAAGCCCCAGTGATTGCAGTGAGTAAAGTAGGCATTCATAACTTTCTGAAGGATCAAAGCCTGAAGAAAACAAATGATAGAAAGGAAAAAGGTTGTGAACTAGTTCTGCATGGAGAGTTGTGAAAGGTGCTTGGCTGTTAAGGATGCAAGTGTATGACTGCAAACTGCAAAGGAAGTTAAACTAGGGAAACTCTATTGAGAATTGGAAATAACAGAACAAGTTAAACTGGGGGAAACTCTATTGAGAATTGGAAATAACAGAATTGCTATTATAAAGTGGGTGTTTGCATCTGTTTCCATCTGTCTTTATTGCACTAGCCACATGGTTGGACATCAAACAAATTTCTGGGTGTTTTGTTCTCTTCTTTTGTTTAATATATCAGAGTGCCTTTGCCTATCTTGCCCAGAGTTTGTACATTAGGACTTTTAAATAGAAAAATCTGTTCCGATAAATCAAGTCTTCTCTAACTTGGCTGGCAGATGGCATCCCTGTTTATGGCTTTACAGGGAATTTGAAAGCATATGTGTCTGATGAATTGCCATAAACGCACGGCGGTGCCTGCAGCAGGAATGGTTCAGAGGTGCAGATAGTGGGTAATAAATAATTAATGGACACCAAAGTAATATCTTTATTTTCTTGCTGGAGCTGGAGTGAGCACACAGTGTAAGCCATAAACCAAATCTTGCTTTAGAGTTGGTCTTTTCCATTCAGCTGGCTTTTTGTACTGATTACCAGTCAGAGCAGCTGAGGCAATGCAGAAATAAGGACCCCCATCACAGTACACCTCATAAAGTATCTGTAATTGTTACTCAGCTAAATTGTCTTTCCACTTTAGACAAGAGGAATGCTTGGGTGCTCAAGGGGGTCTTTCTACATGCAAGATCTGCAGTGTGGGTGGAATGATTCTGTCACTTCTCTCTGCACTTCAAAATTATTTCAGTGTAGACAGCTTGAAAGATTTCCCTTTGCTTTTCTCATGTCATATCATTGTTTACATACTGCCTATTTTTGAGAAGAGGAACTTTCAGAGACTTTTTGAATGACTGAGATAAGACTCCAGAAAAGTCCGGACCGTGTGGCTCCCTGAGTTACTGCACGTGCAACATCTACAGGTGGCACAAAGTCAGCTGAGCACTGTTTGGCAGTACTTGCTGCCAGAGGCTCTTCCACATTCACTCAGATAAGGATGGTTAGATTCCACTGACATATTGAAGCACTTAAAATAGTTTGCTGAAAATAACTGTTTTAGGGGTTTTTCCCCCAAATTATGTATTTCCCTAACCTCACTGCAAGGACTCTGATCTAAAAAGGTTTATTTTCCTCAGATGGGAGTTGCAATGATACAGGGAGCTCTTGGCTTTAAGAATTTTCAAGTATGTTTTCTTAAAGGAGTCTGAGTTACCAACCTTGAATTTTATTGTAGTGCTAATTTGCTATTCCAGCTGATGTCAGCAAAGGCTACTCATGAAGTAATGTACTGTGGTCTTACACAACTGTGGGGGAAATATTTCCCTCTAAGGTCACCACCTCTTCTCAAGGAATAGTTTGTATATTTGTGCTCCAGCCTGAACACAAGTTCCTGCTCGTCCCCACCCTTTTGTTTCATTGTGGCTTCTCCACACTCTCTTTATCAGTTCTGAAGTGGCAATAAAATGGTATGCTCCAATGGGATGATGATGTTGTTAAAAACTATTAATAGGATTTAATGCATTCATATTTATGAGTACATATGTTATGTGTCTTGACTTTTCAGGAAGGGCATGTGAGTCACACTGAGAAACATTATGCTCCACAAGCAGTAGTTTGAAGTGTAATTTCTCTGGGACCTTTGCTAATACTCTTTGGAGTAGTTCCCCTCAAAACATCAGGTGGGGGTAGAGGTCATAAGATAAATAGCTTAAATTCTGCAGTCTTCTTTCTGATAAAGCAGGGATATTGCAGACATCTGTAGACTGTTCTTATCTGAAAATTCATTGAGAGCTCCAGTTCACATGAAAAAGATTAGTGGTTGCTCTGTTTTCTCTATCATGAAGTTCAAGAGCTGTAATGACTGTTAGCATGTGTGCCTCAAGTTTCTGTTCATGTTTCCTTAGTTTGAGCTTTTCCTTTGTTCCTGGAAGGAATTCAAGCACAGTGGAGCTGGGCTAAGCTGACAGCTGGGACAGTCTAACTTTTATGAGTTACCAATCACACGAGGAAGAGGCACTTACGACAGGTGTCAGAATGACTGCACAGGTAAAGGCTTCTGGCTGATTGAAGTAAAGTCAGAGATGGAAATGGGCATAGATGGTTGGATCCGTAACGGAGTAAGATATCAGGGAAAATATTTTCATTTGAGCTCTTTATATGCTGGCTTTACGTTTACTTATTTTTTAAAACATCATAAAGGTTTTCAGGTGCTGGAGAATCAGTTGAACTGTTGCATATAGATGTGGCAGCAACATCAAGATTAGATCCCTAAATTTACATGAAACCTCACTTGTGATAAAAGAGAGCTATAAAAATTGAACAAGGAATTTATGGATGTTACTTCCAGAAGTAGCAGTTCTGAGTAAACAGCAGTACTTAAGAGTGTCACATTGTAAATATGTCAATATAAATAAAAAAATTAAGCAGATCCCATTAGGTTTGCTGACAATGGTTTTATTGGTACATAAAAAACCCCCTGGATTCATTCAGATGAACATAATTTCAAGCATTTGTCCTGCTGTTTTTACTAACGGGATTTGATTGTGTAAGTATTGTAAAATGTTTTAACATGGTGAAGGTCTAAAGCCAAAAAAATTATGCTCTGGCACATAGAATAGCTGGGGAATACCTGGGAAGGCTGAATTCTAAATAGCTAAGTACACTTTGCATTTCTATTGTGGATATGTTATTCACAGAGTGGTGGCACAGAGGACACACAGAAAAGAGAGGTAGGGCTCAGACAGTTCACAAATGAAAAAAGCTCCATATCACCTGCCTGAAAGTGCTATTGCTTTAGGTAACAAAACTGCTTTCAGCAAGGATTAGGGTATTTCCTGCAGTGTTTCACTAATTGACACTGGTGCAACATCTCTTTATGTCACAGAAGTTCTTTCACTGCTCTGCCTCTGACAGCGGGAGCTATGCTGTGCAAAATATCAAAACCTCTCAGGTGTTACAGGAGTCTTTTATGCATGACAAACACAGAGCATTTTTATTCTGATTCCATGGCATGATGGCACTGGCTTCACTGGGGGGGAAAAAAAAGACAAAAAAAAGAAAGAAGAAAGAAGCATAAATAGTTTGAATCAAATGGAACTGTAGAAACAAGAATCCTTGGAATTTACCAAAAGCTTCCTTGAGCTGCTGGGATTCTTTCCCTTGACTTTAATGAACACTGAATCAAACTCTCTTTCTTTGGATGTGTTTGGCTCTTTCTCTAAGTTTCTTTGCCAGGAGTGGTCTTTCAGGCCATGATTACAGAAAGCATATAAATGCATTCACATACTCACTTCCAAAGAAAAATTAATCAAACGTGTAATCAAATATATTTGAAGTGCTGTATCATGAACCTTTCTAACTCCCTGATACCTAGCAAAACCCACAGATTTAGATGACATCATAGCATAATATAGGATATGAACTTTAACACTAATAGTGGACCAGTTCAGTCGACTGACTTTACTGCATTGTTCAGACCCTAATGCACCAAAAAACCCCACCAAAACCCCAACAAATCAGCAAATAAATAACAAGGAAGCTGTAAATCCAGTGATCCCTTTGGTTTTTATTTTCTATTTCCTGTTGATATGGATCTTATTCAGGATATGATGCTGTTTTCAAACTGCAGTATAAACAGGTAGTCACATCAATATTCTGATGTTCCAATAAAAAGACTCTGAATGTCAAAAAAGAAAATATATTTTTCAGGCATTGTGGATTATTCATTTATGTCCAGAACTCTTGAAAGATGGTTTAGTGCACAGATTCCATTTTTTTTGTGTGTGTTTATGTGTGAAACACAGCTCCAGAACTTAAGGGCTGTGGGAAGTACTAGCCATTGTTTCTGAACTTATATTCCTTCAAGTTCAGGAATATTTGTATTTGAGCACTTATAAGGAACCAAGTACAGTTCTTCTAGACTTAGCTTCCAGATACCTCAGCAGCCAACAAATGGGAAACTTGGCCTCTCTAATTCCTGCTGTGTGCTGTAAACACTGTTAATCATGGGTTTAAAAACTCAACCATTGTCAACATTTTCTTCTGCAGAATGTTTCAGATACTCCTCTCCGTAAGTGCTTATGCAACTCCTGAGGTTTTTTCAGCTTTCCCGTGACAGGTTTTCTGTTAGCCTTTGACCAACAGGGTTTATAATAAACCAGCACTGACACTGCACCTTGCCCAATGACTATATTAGCATTAAAAAAAGAAAAAAGTCACAAAGTCTCCAGAATTTTACATCATTTACTAAGTGAAATTTAACAGTATATCTACCATTAGCAATACAACAGGATTTGGGAATTGACACTCCTGACTGCTATAAAAGCTGACAATGCTAATCAGGGACGTGTCAGTAATAATTAAAAAGCAATGTGATGTGATGTCATGGAATATAATCCTCTAATTTATTTCCTGCCCATCTTCTTCATGACTAGCATAGTTTGATAACTGTGCACCTCTTCTCTTACCTCCCTTTACCCACCTCTTTTTCTTATCTTCTGAATGAGATCAGAAGTCTATTATTACTGCAATTAGCTGAAGGGCCATGAAATAGCATGTGAGCTAGTTACCCCGTGGCAGACACTAACAGTTTTTGTCAGGTACTTATACATCATTAGCAATACTTACAGCATATTTCCAGTTTCTCAGAGTATGAAGGGTGTGAGCTTGCACAGCCATATTGTCAGGATGTGCTATAGAAAGAAAGACATTACTAATTTTGGAGCTGCCAAATCTGGTAGCTCAGTAGAGGTGAGGTTGCTGTAGCTCCATGTCCACTGGTTTAGCAGGTAGTGAGGCTGAACACAGTAATCCTGTAATCCAGTAATCCTGTGTGGGGGAGTGGGCTGGTTAATGACTCCAGCCATCAACCACTTCACTGCCGAGGTGCAGGGGGTGTCCGCATCCGTCACTGGAGGCTACAGCTGGCTGTTGAACAAGATAAGGGAAGAGACTGATCAGAACCAAGTCTTGGGAGGAAGAATAGTGACTTTTATCATGCTAATATTCTCCCTTATATAATGGCTCAGGTGTGAAACCTTCCCTTCCAGAAAGTACCAGGACATTCATACATAGCACAAAGGTATCCAGTCCTCCTGACGGGCCGTAATTGACCCAACTGCTTTGGCATGAGAGGCAGCTGTGGCATCGTGGGAGGTGTCATGGACCGTCACAGACTCCTGAAGTGTCCTGTGATCCACAGCATTACATCATTTAATGTGAAAGTCCCTGCCTCCAGGTGAGGCACTTGGGTGTTCCCACCTGAACCTGGGCATTTATAATCCATGGAACTTGGGTGTTTTGTGGGTCTTCCTCTACTCCTGATGGATCAAGACAGTGACCGTCACATTGATCAACAGACATAAAAATTGTGAAATCAAGCCTTGTTGTGGGATCCCATGTGTGGTGACTACAGACCTTTCTACTCTTATTCCTTCTATTTCTTTCTATCTCTTTCTACCTCACATTTACTGTTGAATAAAAATCAACACTATTGTTTTTGGCATATGGTCTTGTTTGCACTTTAATTTGGGCAAAGGCATCTCTAATAATTTTAATAATAGGTCTTAACAGCATGCATGCACGCACACATAGACAGAGTACACATGTACATATGCTCACAGTTAGCCTCACATTAACACAGGAAAAAGCTTACCACACTCTGGCTGANGCCTCACTCAGTTGCCGGAGCTCAAGCCTAAAAATGCACCCTGGATACCTCCTCTAAGTGTACTTAGATGTCCAGTCTACCCACAATTCAGTCCTCTGGATCCCCTGGACACCCAGTTACCTTGCACACAGAGACACACATGTAAATATTTCCTAATAGTACCTCATAGTAGGTCCAAGACTTATGACCTTAGAGTAGTTGACTCCTAGGCACCATAGTGTCTCCAGTAGCTGGTGTGGACCTTGCAGNNNACCTGGGCATTTATAATCCATGGAACTTGGGTGTTTTGTGGGTCTTCCTCTACTCCTGATGGATCAAGACAGTGACCGTCACATTGATCAACAGACATAAAAATTGTGAAATCAAGCCTTGTTGTGGGATCCCATGTGTGGTGACTACAGACCTTTCTACTCTTATTCCTTCTATTTCTTTCTATCTCTTTCTACCTCACATTTACTGTTGAATAAAAATCAACACTATTGTTTTTGGCATATGGTCTTGTTTGCACTTTAATTTGGGCAAAGGCATCTCTAATAATTTTAATAATAGGTCTTAACAGCATGCATGCACGCACACATAGACAGAGTACACATGTACATATGCTCACAGTTAGCCTCACATTAACACAGGAAAAAGCTTACCACACTCTGGCTGACTGGGGTGAAGGCCTGTTAGTGATAAACATATATGTGTGTACATATATATATGCGTGTGTGTGTGTATATATATATACACACACACACGCATACATATATGTACACACATATATGTTTATCACTAACAGGCCTTCACCCCAGTCAGCCAGAGTGTGGTAAGCTTTTTCCTGTGTTAATGTGAGGCTAACTGTGAGCATATGTACATGTGTACTCTGTCTATGTGTGCGTGCATGCATGCTGTTAAGACCTATTATTAAAATTATTAGAGATGCCTTTGCCCAAATTAAAGTGCAAACAAGACCATATGCCAAAAACAATAGTGTTGATTTTTATTCAACAGTAAATGTGAGGTAGAAAGAGATAGAAAGAAATAGAAGGAATAAGAGTAGAAAGGTCTGTAGTCACCACANCTTAGAGTAGTTGCCTCGTAGGCACCATGGTGTCTCCAGTAGCTGGTGTGGACCTGGCAGTCCCTCGAGCTGCCAATCTGCAGACCACTTTGTTCTCTCCAGCACTCAGCCCTGACTTATGGCTGCTCCAATATGTGGTTCCTAAGTCATGTATCCTGCTCACCAGAGCTTTATGCTTGATGCTTACTAATGATGTGCACTAACATTCACACTCACACAACATGCACTCCTGTCTCTAGTTGCTGGTACCATGGCCACTGTGATCTAGGGTCTGATTTCCAGCAGCTGATACTTAGACCTCTGTGCTTACACATTCACATAGAATGGACATAATCCACACCCACAGAAATAATTAGAATTGGCATTTAATAGCAAGACAAACTGTTAAAGAGATGCACAGTTCCAGACTGACAGTGTGTCTGGTGGTAATCTTTTATTACCATATTTCTCTATTTTCCTGTATTTGTTCCTCTCCAGATCACCACTGATCACTCCTTTTTCTGCCATTAGTTTGTCCCCTGAAATCCCCATCAAATATATTTTACAGTCCTGAACTGCTCTTCCTCTGCATCTCATCATGGCTCCCACACACCAGTGTGTCCTTCAGCTTGGAAGGGGATCCAGAGAGCCTCCCCAGCTGAGCTGGGTCTCACTCCAGAGCCTATGGGACTAATTTCTCACCTGTGATAGCCCTAGAGGGTACCAAGATAGGATGTCCCTTTCTCTGATTAGGTCATTGTCATTATTCCTCTAAGCTTTTCTGTGTTTGTGGAGCTGAGTTTTTAATCACAAGGAAGATTAAAAATATTAAAGATCTTTCAATCAAAGAATTATTAGCTACTAACAAAGTGAAATGGTGTGTATCTTGAGAAACTTCTGATGAGTGTTCCACAGTAGCTTTTCCAGATTTCAGCCTAGAGCAAGGAAGTGATGTTGTCTGGGGAAAAGCACCCTGACCAGCAGCTGCATAGTACTTGTCCAAGCAGATTAAAGGTACATTTTGCTTCTGATACAGTGTGGCCATCAGGAGCCACGGTGCTCACTACATCATAACATGCCACAATGCAAAAACTCCCAATCCTCCCGACCACCTTAAACTTCTGTATTATTCTTCTGTACTGTTCTTGCAGCAGATGAAAGATTGTCTCATGTGGAATTTTTGGTAACTAGTCTGTGTCAGCATCAAAAGCGTGCTAGCATGGAATAGAAAGGAAAAATATTTTACAACCGCTTTGCAGTTAAAACCTTGATGCATAATTATTCACAGTGAATAGGATTTGTACTTGCAAACCTTTTCATAAAACACGTGTCTAGATAATATCTGTGCTGAGGAACACTGCATAATAAGATGCTGTCACTTTTTTCTATTAAAGTGGCTGTGAACTTATAAATAAAAGTTAGAAAATACAGTATCTGTTTTGCTGAGGCACTAACCCATGTACAGTTCCGGAATGAGGCTGCTGAGGATGGAGTCTGCACCTGTGTTTATAAAAATGGAGCATGGTGGGTGATTCTTCTTAAAGAAGGAAAGTGTGCTAGGTTACAATGTAAGATGTAACCAAAAGTATGTGTTCTATTATCATCTTAATAAGCTGTTAAAGCAAGTGGGGCAGAGTTCCTTATCTCCTACCATGACTCATCCCCAATAACTCCATCCCGAGGCTATCTGTGTTTAATGGGCTATCAAAGACCCACCCCATGACCCATAAATTTCATCATCCCATTGTGAGGTGCTCCGCCCAGGGGGGAGGAGCCAAGCATTCCTAACTGGTTGTAATTTGGGGTTTGGAACAGCTCAAGTAGCCCTACCTACTGGATTCCCAGAGGACAAGACTTACCACTGGACCTTCAGGTGAAGACCAGACCTTTCTACAGGATCACTGCTTCAACAGAACCACTTCATCTGGACTGCTACCACCACCCTGCCTAACAGGATGTCAGGTTGTATCCTGACTCTGTCAGTGTTCTTGCACTATTGCATTTATTCTAATTTTTCTATTAAATTATAATTCTGACTTGCGATCTCCCACTGGTTTGTTTTCAAGCTAGTACAGAAAGAAACACTACTACTGACAAATGAGTAGGGCTACGTATTTTCTCCCACCATATTTAATAGTTATCATTTTATCTCTCAGACACACCACAGGTTTCACTGAAGCAATTATAGAATTAAAACAATATTGATCAAAACCAGTTATAGAAACTATGTTTGATAGAATCAGACTATAATACAACAATTTGGGAGGGACTTTTCCAGGACATTGGGGCCAACATCCCTCTTAGGCTGGGGAATCTTCAACCCTGGGGGACTTCAAGATTTGGCTGAAGAAGGTCCTGGTAAGCAAACTTTTCCTGTCTAGGAAAACCGTTTCAGAGCTTTATCACTGTCATGGTGATAAATTTTTTCTTCTGTCTGAGATTTCCCTTCAGGCAGTTTGTGTCTGTTGCCTCCTGTATTTCACAGCAAATCCCAAGAGTGTCTCTGCATTCACCATAGTCTTCCATTAGGTGCCTATTCTTAAAGCTGAATGTCTTGATGTATCCAGAATCTCATTTCAACTTCATCATTGCAATATGACACATATATGATTTGTCCTCAAATCTGCTGTTTGCTTCATAAAAGAGTCAACCTTGCTCAAAATAAAAGGCAATATTACTTGGGATCTGTAAGAAGCGATCCTGGTGCTGAAATTCCTGGGCAGCTACACAAGCATGCATAGTATGTATTTCCAGAAAAGAACATTAGCCTTGGAGGAGCTGCCTGTTGTCTCGGTGTGATATAAAGTTTTTTCCATCAGTGGCCTTTTGCAGACATAGAAATCTGCCAGGTGTGCTTTGCTTCAGAGAGAGTGAACTGGATCCAAGTGCTATCCAAGTGCTCAGTGCAGAGTAGGAAAAGGAGGGTAAATGAATGTCAGGCAGAACATGTATCACAGAGCAGCAAATGACCATGGTTACTACAGGCAAAGACCTTCAAGTTTCCAGGCATATCTTCATGCTAAAACAGGTTTTGAATTCCTAACTGGATTCCAGATTGAGGCATGTATTTATTATGGGAGGAAAAAAGAAGAGCACAGATTTAATGGTCTGAGCCTACCCTCATAAAAGGATCCCTGAATCTCAACACAGAATAGTAGGTGACTATTCTGACCTCTGCCTTTACATTAAGGGCTTCCTGATGAAGGTTTCTTTGTGGGTCATCCTGAGTCTTGCATAGTCCTGTACTATCCGTAGTCATTTTACTGGTTTGCCTGAAGAAGTGCAGGTGTTCAAACTGCACGCTGCACTTCCAGAAAAAATAATGCTATATATATTGCAAAATCTGAACCTTAAAAGTTCATTGCAACCCAAAAAAAAGTTCAGAATAACTCACATAGCAGTGACATTTTGAGGTTTATGAAGCTAAAATTAGCTGCTACTGATGTGGAAAGAAAAAAAGCTATGAACGATTTTTCTATGAGAGACTGCCCAATGAAATTCAGTAAGTATTTATTGTTTGTTATTCATGGCTAAGGAATTTAGCATTGACATTTCTACTGTAAATAACCTATAATTTGCAGCTCTTGCATATCTTAAAGGTCTTTTTCACTGGACAAATATTAGATATCACATTACATGTTTGATGGCATGTCTTATCCTGTATAATGGAGCACATAGACTGTTTCTCTGGCTTCTGTTTGGATACATCTATTTACTTCTAGATGATTAACCTTTTCCTCCCCAGTTCTGTCATGTTCACACCTTTGCATCCTCATATGCGGAAGACTTGTTCTTTATTCTTATTTGTTTCTCCATTTGGTTCAGAATTTTGAAAAAATTCTTTTTAACTCTGCAGTTTAGTTCATACAAAGTGTATAATGGATACAAAAGCGAGACATCTGCTGGAAAGTGATGAAGTTAATATGTTTTAAAACCCAGATCTTGTATATATTAAAAATTAAACATATAACACATGCACTGAATCTACAAAGTATGCTGATTTTATAAACCATATTACATAACGTAGAGTAAAAAGTAGAAACAAGGACATGCATTCAAGTTCAGAAATTATAAGTCATTCAAGCAAAATAAATTGTAATTTCTTTGCTCAAGGTTGAATACAAGCCATGCTATCACTAACCAATTTATCACATTCCTTAGTAACTTGCAGTTATATTGCAAAAATTTTTCCAAACATATGCATACTCTAACATGAAAATCCATTAAGATTGCACTTGGTTCTTTATAAAGGAAGAACTCTGCTTTGTCATAAAGTAATAAAATTTTATCATGTGCACACATAGCTGAAACAGCACAAAATAATTCAGTATTACCTTAAATAAACTTCAGGTGGAAGTTTTTCCCTCGTGCTTTTGTCAGTTACCATACTGAATACCACAATGTATCTTCTAGTTGCCCAAAACCTAATAGATAAATACATTTGTGTATTTGTGTTTATCAACAAATGGGAACATTCAAAGTAAGTCTTGAAAAGGGGAAATAAAAAATGCGGCTTTACAAAACATGTTGGCTTGTGTTGTGAACTGCTTTCAGAAATTAAATTGATCAGGAAGGGAGTGATACCAGATGCTTTCTGGTTTCATGTTTTAAGAGAAAAAAAATATACATTGAATTTTAATAGATTACTAGGTTCATGTTTGTTCTGATACAATTCCTACTTTTCTTATTCACCCTTAAACAGTGACATAAAAAGATGTAAACTCTCACCAGATTAAGAATCACATGTGTGGGAGTGGCTTAGCCTGATTATAAGCCACAGCCCACTGGGTAGCACCCTGAAGATTGTTCTTCCCCTTAGTCTGGAAAGTTCTGTTAAGTTCGGTTCTGCATTTGTTCTGTGTTACAACTCCGCCCCCCAAACTCCCTCATTGGACTGTATCCCAGTTGTGTCCTCCCCTCTCCCTGTCCCTCATTGGTTCCCGTTCTGTTACCGCCCCCCTTGAAAAAGAGTTTCCACGCCCACCTCAGGGTCAGTCCAGCTCGAGAATTCGGCCAGCCTAGTTGCTGTATTCACCTGTGTAGGTCCTGACTGCGTCGGATTAAAAGCTTCTTGGACTGTGCCCTCCCGCCTCCTTTGTTCTTGGGACGCTTTTGCCTTAGATCAGGCTACCTGGGGCGAGCCGCACCAAAGAGGGAAAAAAGCGCATTTTCCCACCCGGCTCTGAGATTCTCCGTTGCGTTTCCTCTGCTGCCTGCTGAGCGGCGAGGACGCTTTGGAGACGCTGCCGCGCTGCCTCTGCCTTGTGAGCTCGGCCAGGGAAAAACCCAGAAAGCGAATACACATGTAGTCATGAAAATGAGAAGTATGAAATTCCATTGGCAGTCCATAAGATCCCATTTTTAAAATAAGAATTTTAAGGTATTAATTATTTTCTCTTCCCAAGGAGCAGGTGACTTGGATTCCACAGACCTGAGAAACAGATGAAAAGGTCTGGGTCCCCGATGCAAAGTGAAGACACATACTCTGGATGAGCTACCACAGAAGGTCACTGACAGAGAGCACTTCCAGTCTCGGTAAGCTTCAGTCTCACATTGCCTTTCTCTTAGCACTTACAAGGAGATGAAATATGGAAAATCAGGGCCTAAATAAGGTAAAAGCATGCTTACCCAGAGAGCCACAGCTGGGAAACCACAGTGACAGAAAAGCTTTTCAGAAGAGAAGCATGTCTGATGAATGAAGAAAGAGGCAAAGAAAAGAAAAAAGCAAACAGCTGACAACTGGAACAGAAAGCAGATAAAGCAGTTCACAAGGAGACCTCAAAATGCAATGAAAGTTGTGGTGAATGGCAAAATTGCTTTATGGAAAAGAGGTCCATAGCTAATTTGTCCTTCTGCTTCTGAGAACTGACAGGAGAAGGAGTACTTTGACAAAAGACAGCTAAAACAGTCTCCCTTGGACTGCTGGCATGCACTGTAGGTCAAAGCAATATGATTTACAAAACACATAGGGATAATACTGATTTAGAAACCAGCAGGCTAAAGGTCATTTGATTAAATTACTAGGCCACCCAGGATTCAGAGGGAATTGGGAAACACAAATAAAAAACTGGAGGATTTTCTAACAAACAGTGATTAAAATAAGCAAAAAGAACCCTTTTAAAATAATTTAGTTTTGTCAATTTTTGATAAATACATGGTACCCCTCCTCTCTGTGTGACACATTACCTCCTTAAATGTCTGTTTCCCATATTTTCCATTGCTACATAAGTGCTTCAGCTAAATTCAGTAGATGCATTTATATGAGCATCTGAGTTTGGATCAGGAGTGCACATTGGAAATCCTCACATACCTCTCTCTAGTACACATGGCAGGTCTGTCTTGAAGCAGGCTAAATGAATTTCCTTTGGATGAAACCAAGCTGGAAAATGGATCCCACGGACTCACCTAATGAGCTCCAGGTGCTAACAAACATCCAGCCTGTGGGGTGATCTGTCGTGAAACCCTTTGAAGTGCGTTTGACACGGCCACCCGCCCTTAGCTCCAATTGTTGCTGTACAAACCTGCTCCCTCTTGCCTGGACTATTTTTTAATAAAGATACAGCCTTAGGATGTACAGAAGCAGGCACAAATAGTGGATAAATTTTAGTATTTTTAGATTGATATCATGGGGACTGAAAGCAAAAAAAGTTCTTTGCTGAGCTAGGAAAAAAAGTCAAATTAAGGTTATTTGGAGATCCTGATGCCTCATTGTTTGATTGAAAATAAGTCTTATATAGTGACTGAGAGACATAGATAAGTAACTAATATCAATAAAATATTTATTTTCTGTGAAAATTTTTAAATCTCATATATTTATGTTAATTTTATCACTCGGAAATTCTTAGGTGATGGTTAATATCAGTATATTTCACACTATTTGTTTGAGCTTACTGTTGCTATAATATATACCTAGATGTTTTAAAAGGGATTGACTGACATTAAGGTGATAGGTAAAACAAAGGAAGAAAAAATGATATATGTTCAAGTTAAAGGTTGGCTGCCTACTCTGTCCCTGTGCTTGTTTTTGCACTAGATTTTTTCTTCGCTCAGATATTGAAGCTGTCAGTGCTTATTTTGACAGATGACAGGTTTTTCACTCTTTAAAGCACCAAGGCAATCTTTGCATCAGTTATTGTATCTCTTGTGCAGTTATGAGAGCACTCAAAGCAAACCTGTGCCTGGGCAAACAGGGTAACAAAGAACTACAAAGTATTTTCCATGTGTTTGATTCATGTGTCCAATCAAGAAACATTCATTGCTGTTATAAAGAAGTGCTCAGTGTTTGTCAGTCTTTGGACTTGTGTCAGATGAAAAGTTGGAAAAGACCTTAGAGTTTGAAACATCAGCATCTGTTTTGCAGGGGGAGGACCTGACTTTCTATTTCAGGAAGGCGGTAGTGCTTTGCGGATCCCACTAAGGGAGCGTGATTTTTCAAACCTTCTAGGGCACATTCTTATATTTTTCTAGCCTAGCATATGCCTGCTAAGGTGAAAAGGTTTCCTAAAAGCCAGAGTAATGCTGGTATAAGAGCTCCACAATATCCTCTTCATACAGCACAGAGTCTATAACCAAGAAACAGAGCAATGACCATGAAATCAATATACTACAATAATCTCTGAATTGAGTACCATTAATCTGCCCTTCATGGACTTCAGCACTCCTAGGGAACACACGTGCACATCAGTAAACTGGTTTGGATCAAAGGTACTTCCGTATGACTTTCTTGATCGTTGCCATTTATTAAGCTTTGGTTCACATCCTAGAGTTTGTAGCCAAAACCAAGTCTATAAATCCGCAAATTAAAAGTGGAATAATTAGGATACAATGCATATTAGCTTTCCTTGAATTGACAGAGAAGCGTATGAAAATAATATAACTAAGAACAGAATGCAAATATTTTGTAACACTGTGATGACACAACCAGACACGAGATGTAAAGGTTTTTACTTAAGAATATGAGCAATGTGATCACCACAGATGTAAAACACAAAGATGAAAAGTGGATTATTTCCTTGTCTTTACTTATATCTGTATCTATATAACCTATCTATGTCTATGCATATGCCTTTGACTATATCTATCTCTGTTCCTGTATGTAAATAGAAATGTGTATTTGGTGAAGAAGTAATAGGTATTTCCACTTATAAATGGTGAAATATGCCCAGCAGTTTGACATCCAATTCTCATTATCACTATTTCTCAGTACAGCTCTTCTATTGATTCTCACTACCTCTTCTTGCAAATGCAGTCCTAATGAACTGTTTCTTTGCTCCAATAGAGTGATGAAGACACCAAAAGAACCTATTAAGTGTTACATAACTACTTTTTCTCAGTATGTTTTTTGGTAATCAAAGCACCATCATTTCTTCTTCGGAAGTTATTATACAATAAGAAAGAAAAAAAGGGAAAACAAAAAAAAAGAAAGAAGAAAAGAAAGGGAAAAAAATTGGAGAAACCCTAACTGATCACATTGAGAAAAACAGACTACAGCAAGCACTTTTAAAATTAATATGAATTTTATCAGGAATTTTTGTTCACAGTTATGTGAAGGCTAGGAAGGTGAATTTTACTTCATTGTTAGAATTAGCTACATTATGAAAGCTAATTGCAAGTAACCTTTCACAGTTGTTTGTCAAGAATTCCCAAGTCTGCAGTAATAGAAAGCCTGGGCAGAGATAAAGTAAAAACACAAACATGCCTAGATAAAATTACTCAGGGGGAGAATTAAGTAAGTAAATATCTTCTAGTAGGGACATCAATTATTTCATAGTGGTATCACCAATGAGAAGGTCTAGTCAAATGCAGATTGCACAGTGGAATGGGGGGGTAATGAGGTTTACTAAAGTATATGAAAATTGGAATGTTTAGGCAGATATTCATGAAGGGATGTTGGTGATTCCAGGTATGCAAGTGGGTTTTGCAGTGCTGAACTCGTCCCTTGTGTTCTCAGTGCCTTGCATGGGGGAGAGGCTAGATGTTAGCAGTATGCAGTGCACAGATGCCTGGGATACTTCCGTTCACCACTAAGACATGCCAGAAATGAAGATGCTTTGTGAAAGTCTGCATGAACTCAGGTTACTCTTGCTGGCCTGTGGTTATGTTCTGTAGAGAGTTTTATGGGTTTTACTGGCAAAAAGACATCTTCTGTACTGAGCTGTCCGTGCTCTTTTCATGGATTGTTTCTGTAACTTACTGGAGGCAGTGAGTGGGAAAGGAAGGTAGTAGCTGGGTATAGTACTCCTGGGTTCAGCTATTCCTGGGATCAAGCCAGACACTGTTCTCCCCTGCCTGCCTCCACACATGGGCTCAGCACTGAGGGTTGTTGCCTCTTACATGGATGGGTACCCATGTTATGCCAGTATGCCAACATGCCCAATACCCATGTTATCTTCTAACTAGGAAACTCTCTTTTTTTAAAAGTCCCAACATTTTCTAGAATGTATTTAATCTTATACTGTGTCTCTCTAATGATATCAGAATTTAATAGAAGTTGAATTTCAAATGAGTGATTTTTTTTTGGTTGATTTTTAAAATAAGTATTTTTTAAATTGGATACATATAAAGAAGTAATTCTAATCCAGTGTGTTATTTCTTTAAACATCTTCAGAGCAATGATTCTGTTTTCTTAGCTCAATAAAGAAATTGCTTCAATATTGTTAAAAAAAATCACATAATTCCTCAGTTAATAGAAATGCTTTATGTTTAACTTAACTTCTCATACAGTAATAACCAGTTATTGTAATGCTGTTTGATTCCTTATATATCTATCTATTGTCAGATACCAGTAATGGGAGTCACGAATACTGGATGTGCTCAGGAAACTGTTGTAGTAATTCCTCATGCTTTCTGTGAAATATTTATGTTTGAGATTTGCAAACATTTTCCTCCTGGAGAGTAAAGGAAAAAATGGACCGAGAGCTCAGCAAATAACAGGCTCTCTTTTTTTTTTCCCCCAAGAATTTTAATGGCTTGAAGTACAGTTGCTGGCCGTTTGGTTACCTGAACCTTGGGGCAACCTATCTGTCTGTCTGTCTGTTTGCCACTGAGACACTGTTGCTCAGAGCTTGTGTGGTTTTCTGCTGTCTCTACAAAACAGTTTTGGCTGACGCTCTGAACCCTGTATCAGCTCTCCAGTCCATCTCTGTGATGAGCTGTGAAATGAGCCATAACCAAAATACAGTCACTTGGCTGTGGCTTAAAGTCCGGTAAAGCTTTTGTCATGCTTATAAAATGAGTAAGTTTTCATATGAATATATTTAGAAATTTGTGTGCATGGATACTTGTGGTGAGTCTGTGTATAAAACTGTATATTGTGTTAACAGGAAGGAGAAGAAAGAGGTCTTGCAGTCTTCAGCAATCGTTATTGCATATTATACACAATTTCTGGGATTCTAGGAAAAAATACTCTCTTAATGCAGGCTAAGCAGAAAGAAATTACATTGCTTTGCAACTTGCTTTTAATCACACTCTTACAAAAAATGCATAGTCCCAGGACTTAATCCATGATTCTTAACTACAATTTAACAAAAGATCTGTCTGCTAGCACTGAGATGCGCCCTCCCAAGAACATATAAAAAACTGACAGATATAATTATAAAGATAAATGCAGATTCTTAGAGCTATGTTCCTGAGAGCACAAGATTGAGACCCAAGAATGATGTTTACTATGGCTAGGGTTTTTGGGGGAAAATGAAGGTTTCCTAAGAATATATTTAATTGAAATAATAGTTCATTTTACAGAATCAGTAAACAAAAAATCAGTAAACAAAATTGTAGGTATATGATCCACTACCTTCTAAGCACTGAACTGAAAATAACCTGTAACATTAATTGAAGATAAAGCAAAATTACCATAATAAATAATATTGGCTTTTTACATAGTTATTTGCACTTTCATCCTTCTCTGGAAAACATTCTGGTCTATGTACACAGCTTGCAAAAAGGTCACAAAAGGTGCAGTCACAAAAACAGGAGATCTGTGGTGCAGTCAACAGTGTTCTGCCAAAATTCCCATTTCAAACTCATATTTCCCAGAGGAGCTCAGTGTATGTATAATAGATATTAATTACAGGGGAAGACACATCTGCAGCAAGATACCAGCTCTCTAGAGTCACTTTAGAATGAAATTTTGTGCTGAGAAGTCAGCTGCCAAGGAATGGTTCACATTGAAACCTGACCAAGCATTGTGGCATGAAATTCATCACTTTCAAGGTATTAGTCCCCACAAGAGCAGGACTTGAAAATAGATTCCATTGTTAAAGTCATCACCATTTCCTCAAAAATCTTGTTGTCTATATATATTATTCTGAGATTTTTTCTGGCTCCAAGTAACATTTTAAATGATAGATATTTAATGCAATGAATTTAAAAATTAAATTAAATTTTTCAGTCCAGTCTGATTATTTGCTGTTCTTTTTTTTTCCTAAGGACGGATGTTTTTACTTAAATCAGTGGTTATTTTTGCTATTTACATCTCTCTGCCAAGCACTGATGTTGGTTACGCTTACTGAGTGTGGTCACTGGCGTTTATTTTTCCTGGCTCTTCTTGCAGTTCAGGGCTCCTGCTGTACGTTTTACACATCTCAGCACTGGCAACTAGACACTTAAGCAATCCTTCTCTTTCCTTTCTTTGTAAAGAAAACAGAGTTCAGGAAAATAAGAAAGCTGGAGGCCACTTTTTTGACTATAATATCCATTCATAAATCTCTCTTTCCTGAGTACCTGCACTGCCAGGTAGCATTTGAGTGCATCAACTTGCACAGGTAGGGCACAGACGAACTTCCCATGTTTTTCCCCAGCACTTGGGTAACTAATATATGCTCCTGACTTTGCACCTTCTCTGTTCTCAGCATACGTGTCTGGATGTCTGTGTACAAGCACACACACCGTCTCCCACACTCCCATAACCCTATGTGTTATGCTTGTGCAGATGTGTTTGACTTCTCCCAGGCTTAGTGTCTCACTCCTCAGTAGATGCAAATAGAGCACTTGTACAGAGATCTTTAAGGTCCCCATCTGTGTGCACTTACCAGGGAAGGGCTGCATCTTTCTCCCATGTTTCAGGTCAAATGTGGGTCCCTGGTTCATGATGACAACCTTTGCTAATACAAATATATTAAATAGTAGTAATAATGAAAAAAAATAAAATGACCCCATGTTGGTGGCAGCGTTAGTAGTCAAAGTCAGTAGGAAATGGCCGAAGTGCTCTCAAGGAAGAAAGTGGTGTTGTGTCATTAGAAAAATAATAACACATCTAACACCTGCTCCAACAAGTCCTTCTGCTACTTTGCTGTGAGTTAGCAAATTCAAACTTGTTCAGTTACTGGCCATGACCATTATCACTGAGCTTTTTTCTAACATTAACATTTTCTAACACTAACATTACTTTGTAACAGCTAGAAAAATAAGATTTAAAGGTAAATCACTGTGAATTGTTAGTTCTAGTAATCAAATACTTTAGTTCTTCCTCTGTATCCCTAATCCTCAGCCTGGTGGCATATTTTTAAATTCACTTTAAAAATCAAGGTGCTCTTCAAGAATTAGGAACTGTGGAAATGTTAATCCTGTTCACTCTACATGTAAATTTCTGAGAATTAAGAGCAGAATGATCTTCTCTTCAGGTTAATAGAAAGATAATTGACAGCTGCTATAATTAAAACTGATTGAAAGAGAACATTATACAGTCTCAAAAAATGAAAGCAAAGCATTGCAGTATAGCCAAAGAAGTATGAAGCACTATATCTTGACCTATTCTTTAAATACACATATAAATGTAAATATGAGCATTTATATATATATTTGTATGTGTATATGAACTGCCCATAGTTTAAAACATTTTTAACTTAGAAGTAAGGGTAGAGAAAGAGAATCTCTAAAGGCTGTTTTTCGTACAAATCATAGTATCCTATTGATCTGATAGCTGACTTGGGTGACTAAAGCTAGGTAAGATGAACTGCTCTACCTCAAGGGGTTGCTGATTTTGATGTTAATTTAATAGTACCTCACATAAAAAATGTTTTAACAAGCCATGTATTATAAAGAAAACAGCTCCCAGAGGTCACAAAGCTATTCATCTAGTTTGAAACTGGATTTGTAACAGTACAAAACCATTTGGCATATGTTGTGACCTTTTCAAATAATAGAAGCAAGTGATTCTTAAAAGAACATTAGTGAGGGAATCAGATGTGACCATAATGTACTGGAAGAACAATCCAACACTTTTGTTTTGCTCTTACTAAGATTTATTAAGTACTCATGTAACTAGATGAGTTTTATATTTGCATTTTTATTGGAGAAGATGACATTGAAAGCAAATTTCTGTGTAACCCATAAGTACTCTAATGAATTATCTGCTTCTTACATTTATTGTGTTCAACCCATTTTACACCAGCTGTAACTTGGCAACATTTCTCTCTTAGTATGAGTGTGTCTTGAGAAGTGTAATATTTATCTGTAAGTATTGAATGCCTTGTTCAGAAGTTCAGGCATTCTTATATACAAGCTCACTTTCATTTTCTTGATATTTCTTTTTCCATGGGTGGCCCCACAGAATGGCTTTTTGCAAGCATTAGAGAGCACACACCCAACAAGCCATTTTTAAGATGCCAAGCAGATTGTATTATTCATTCACCCATGAGTGTTTTGATGGTATCTCTGTGCACTTTCTCAGATGAGCTATTTCAAACTCTACTCATCTCTATTTATAAGGCACCTCCCACAGTTCTGATCTGATTCATTTGTACTCAGTGAATTGATACTTGGAAGCAACAATATATGCCTCCTCTACCTCCACAAGTTTGCAGCGTGATAAATGAAGGAAGAAAGGAAGAACAAGCATGGCAAGAGCAGGTTTTTTCTATGGAAGTCTTGTCCCACACCTGTGACCCAGTTTGTCCCACTACTCAGTAGATAAAGACCGCTGTGAAACCATCTGAGCTGGCTTTACTGCTCAGGTTCAGAGCCCAGCCCTCTGATCCAGGCAGTCCTTGCCTTAATCTCACAAATGCAGCTGTTCCATTCAGGCATGCCATGCAATGCTTCTGCACAGACGGTGTCTCCTTTCTGGAATGGCCTCATCCTGTGAGCTCTTCAAGGGATTTTCAAAGAGGAGAAACTCACGAAAACAGGATTTTGGAGAGAGCCCCAGGTGCAGTGACAGATGCTAGGCCAGCTGCAGCTCCTGCCCTGTCCTTCTCTCCATCTGGAGCACGTTTATTTTTAGAAGGTCATACTTCTCCTCTTTCCCTTCAATCATACAAAGATAACATTATGCAATTCAACTTAAGTACACAGCCTAAGCTCTCAGGATAATTCACTCAAGATGTAGATAGTGTAGATCCTGAACTCTTTCAGTGTCATAGGCAGGAACGATTTTCTTTGCTGATGGCCTCAAAAGACTTCCAGATTCCCGAGAAAGCTTGTTGCCAGCTATACTCCTCTACCCCTCTTGTTGTAGAGCACTCACAGATCAGTGCTCTTCTATGAGTATCAAGCACAAGCCACACAACACAATCTCTCCCTTCCCAAATCCCTGCACCACGCAGCATGCCCTTTTCATACTGTAGACAGAGACTTTCTTCTCACTCAACTCTCGGCCTGCCTCTGTGGCACAGCAGCACCCACTGCTTGCTTCTCCAGCACCAATGCTTCTCAAGCACACGCAACCCTTCCCAGGCACCCAGCACTGGCAGGAATGCGTCCCAGAGCACTGCATTTTGTTACACCTTAATTTTCTTTTCCGTGTGGGTACTCTTGGAAGAGGATCCCAGAACCATAACATGGTTTCAGTTGAAAGGAGGCTCTTGAGGTCACGTAGTCTAACTCCCCTGCTGAAGCAAGGTCAGCTGAAGCAGGCTGCCCAGGACTGAGTCCAGTCAGGTTTTGAACACTTACAAGAAGGGAGACTCCATGCCTTCTCTGGACAACCTGTGACAGTGTTTGACCACTCTCATGGTGAAAAAGTCTTTGTGTTCAGATGATACAGACCACTCCAATGATCCAGAGGTACGCAGGAGCTGGTAAAGAGCTGGATTCAGAATTTTTATTTTTATGTATTTTTTGCTGTCTCCAGCGTAAGCATTTATACCACAGCATGTCACATTCACACTAGCCAACCTTCAGAGTCAGTGGAAAGAAACAGACAGAAAAGTGATTCATTGGACTTGTGATTATGTCCCAGAAATGCCTGTTTCTTTGCACAGACTTAATGGTATTTGAAAAAACAGCTCTGATGTAGACACCTTTCTATATACGTTTTGATAACCAGGGGTCAAAGGAAATTTACCCAAGATTTTAAACAAATGTAGACATCTCCTATTTGGATGAACATCTGAAATTTCTATGTGCCAAAATAAGTCTTATTTTCACTCAGAAAAGCACTTAAGCCTTGCCCTTTACAGTAAAAAATATTTTATTTCAAAACTGATAAAGATTTTCTGTATAATTTCTGGAAAAAAATTACAATTCTATCCCTGCTTTTTAGCAAAGGTCTGTTATTTGGATATTTCCATGAAGAATATTGAAGAGAATGCATATTAGGTGTTACGGCAAATTACAGAAAATCCTAAATTTGCTGCTTAAACCTACAGTTTCATCAAGGAAAATGAAAGTAAAAAGTGCTCTTATCTGCATATTTGTGCATATAATAATGTGTGAACATCTTTCTTTTTCTGATTGTTCATCAAAGGATGAATTTTTTAAATTCATTATTCTGCAATGGTTGTTGTCTGTGTCAGGAAAAAGAAGAATGAGTCAGAGAAGTCAGAATAACATCAAAGTCCAATTCTGGCAAATGAAGAGGATCTTGAGAAGCACTTCACCTTTAAGCTGTGCACAAATGATAGGTGAATTGCATGATGAATGCATTTAGAATAATCTAATATTTATGAAGATTCATGAATTAAGATTCTTTTACTGTTCACACATTTTCAGTATAAAATATTGATACATAGAGTTTTCACTGGAACTTTCCCTACGTGGTTCAAGCTTTCAAACATTCAGTTCTTCTGGATTGTTCCATGTAATTTATGTTGTCAGTAAAGGCGTTACTAATTCTTTTTCCTGCTGAAGAGTGAATACATTTATGTCTTCACGTACAGAACCATCGATAGTCCTTTGGAAATAAATTCTTCAGTGCAACATCTATTAATTAGGGTCAAGTTGAGCTCTGGCATGTGATCCAAGACCCAAGCAGGCCAAAGAGGTTCCTTTAAAGTGAGCAGGCCTTGCCATGCATCTCTGCAGAGCAATTTCCAATGTGCTGCTCTGTTAGCAGAGGAAATAGCAGCGCTTATGTCCTGGGGTCTTCCTGACCTCTAGATACCTTCCATCTCTACACCCAACAGGACACAAAGTTCAAATAAGATGTTCTCAGTGGTTGAGACTTCCATTACTGTTCTTGTTTGCTGAAAATCTGTGGAGAGATGGGTCGTTAGTTTTCCCCTCAGCTTGTCAAATAAACCAATGTCCTGTTTTCAGGAAACTTGTGGGAATGCAATTTCTCTACCATCTGCTTTGCTGTCATATTTAGAATTGGAAATCAGTAATGCCCAGGATGAGAGAGGGGCTGGTTTAATTTTTTTTTTTTTTGAGTGAGAGATTGAGGGTTTGGAAACTGGGTACTGACTTGTTTGTATGCATATAAATTGCATATATATGAAGATATATAAGCATATACTTTACATAAAATGTATGGGTGGCCTCAGAAGCAACACTCTTTAGGCTGTCAAAGCTAAAACTGCATGCTGAGAAGGAATGCAGGCACTAAATGCAGGGGTTTGTGTGAAATTCTCTGTCTCTCCCGACCACAGGCACCTGAGCCAGGGCTACTACTGCAGACCTGAACCCAACCACAGTTGAAGTTGTACACCCTATTTCCTGAGAGAGCTGAGTAGGATTTCTCTCTCAGGCTGCAGCAATGAGGCCTGTCATCTCATAGCAATAGGCTAAGGCTTGAGGTTTGGGTCTGTCTCACAGATGGAGTTAAAATCTGTCACTTTTCTTCTGTGGGTAGCTGAGAAATGCCAAAGAGCAAGCTGCATTTGTGTGGGCACACAGGGCAGAATGGGGGAGAGACATCACCACTCCTTCTGTGGTGCTCCTTCTGTGGTGGTGAAGTTTTTCAGATGGAAATGAGACATTTCTGCTGCTGGGAAGGATGCTGACAGCCTGCAGCACAGTTCTTCAGCAGAAGACCTATGACCTGGTTTCTCTCTGCTGGAAATATCTGCTTTTGAGAGGTTTGGGAACTCCATCCTAGAGAGCATTTGCTTTCCAAAATTAACCGAGGTACACGGGGAATCAAAAGTACTTTGAAGGATGTGTAGTTAAAGACCACTTGAAGATGAAGAGTTTATCAGGATCTGCATCCTTCTGTCCTGGCTTTTCTTTGACCAGGAAGTGCTTCCAGATGAAGCCTCTGAAAAATACAGTCTCTCTCCAACCAACTCAAGCACAGCCAACTAACAGGGACACCCATGTGGCTGCATTCCTCCTCACACAGCCTTCTAGAAACATAGAATAAACTTAGGTTGGAAAAGACCTATAAGATCATCAAGTCCAAGCATTAATCCAGCACTGCCAAGTCCACCACCAAACCATGTTCCTAGGTGCCACATCTACACATCTATTAAAGGCATTCAGGGATGGCGACTCAAGAACTTTCCTGGGCAGCTCTTGGGCTTTTCCTGGGAAGGGTGACCTTCTAAGACACAGACACTCCTGCTGCCTTGTGCCAGTGGGTCCTTTGGTCCTGACAGTGCCCTGCTCTGGGGTTCAGCCCTGACACTCTTACTACTACACCTCTTACTACTGCCTGCTTGAGCAAAGATGCTCTGTCAGTCCCTCTCAGGCTAGGGGTTGGGATTTGGGGACTATGTCCCCAGTGGGCTAGAACAGCTTGTCTAAAGCCACTCAGTGTCCAGATAAGTTCCCTAAAATTAGATGGTGCAAGAACTTTCCTTCATGACTAAACCACCAGTTTGCTGAAAGCTTCCTATTGTTATCTGTCCTTTGGCAGACTGTCCTGTGTCAGTGATATTATAGCAAATAAAATGTGGTTTTTATAATTGCTTCTTATACCTAGTATCAGAAGAACTAAATAAAGTCATTGTCTTGGAAAATTGAATAACTTTCAAGGAACAATACAGAAAAGTGGCAGTCTTATTTTTTTCCCTGGGCAATTACATTGGCTCACTTACTTAAAGTGCTCTAAATATTTTTCAGTGTGTCTTAAGAGTGCATTAAATGCTACAATTCACTGGAGGTAAACAACACACTTTGTGGGTCCTTCCCCTAAAGTCTGGAGATCTTTTTTTCCCATTTCCTAACTGATTTGCATTTTTTTTAGTACATTTAAAGTGTCATTCTGATGCCTCTAAAAAAAAAAAATCTCATCTAGTCCTTGAAAGCTTTCAGAAGACAGAATTTATGTTTTCCAGCAAGGCCTGCATAAGGGTGCTGACAAAGCACTTGTTGATACTCCACGCTTGGTGCAACTTTCTTGAAAACCCTGGAATTTCTTCACTAAGTGAAGGGCTTGTGCAATCTAAAATACACCATGGTGTTTTCCTTTCTTTCCTTTTGCTCTTTGATTCTTGGTTTACCAAGGAGGTAACAACATTTCTTCTGCTGTTTTCAATCTAGCAGGAGGAATTAGGTCCTGCTAATTTCTCCCGCTAATATTTTCTTATAAGAAGAGTGAAGTTTCATCTTAGGAGATTTCACCTCTGACACTACATCACAACTCATAGGAGTTTTTGAGCCAGCTCAAGAGACATACCTGCCTCAAACTTGTGATCGTAGCATATTATATGGTGGATGCAGACAAACCAGAGATACAGAAAAATTGAAAAACAATCAAACAACTCCTCCTCCCCTCCCCCAAAATACCCCATCAGGCAAAATATTCACAGAAAAATATATTATCAAACCATAGAAAAGAACCACGTGCATGTTCAAGACAGGTTCATCAGAAGAAAGGACTTGTTTCTTTTAGTCTGCTTCAGTAGATTTATCCCTAATTTAGGAAGCTTTTTGCAATTAGGTGATTTTAGGTCTTTTTCTTTTTTTTTGCTTTTTTTTCTTTTTCTTTTCAAATTAATGAGGTTCCTCTTCATCAGTGAAGTTAATCATAAAGATCCCTTCAGGCCTAACAGGGCACAATTCAAGTGTTATGATTACTAGAAGATGTCAGATTTCTGTAAATTCAGTAGTAAGCTTTAACTATAATTGTAAAATAAGCATGATAATAGGGAGACACAGTGCTGCATCCTGTTTTGTTAAATATGAAAGTAAGTTCAGATGTATTACAGATACACAAAGTGTGTTCAGAAACCATGTGTGATCCATGCTTTGCTTTGAAAATACTATTTCTAGGACTGGAAAATTTATTGATCTTAGAGACAAATCAGTATTTGTGGATGTTTTTGAGGCTTCCCAATTTCTTGCATACCTTAATTTTTTTTCTGTAAATTCAAGCTTCCTCTTGGTGGAGTTGGGACCTGGTTTCAGAAGGCCAAGGTCAGACTCCAGCTCCTCTGTAGGATGCCAGAGGGAGGCTGCATCCTAGTGAGTGGGACACGGGTGCCCTTTCCTTCCATACCTGCTGACCTAGGGCGTGGGATGCTTCCCGGAACCTCTTTCTTCACTCAGTCTCCCATGACCCTACACAAACAGCAGTGTGCTCTGCACCAATTGCTTTGGCATTTTGCTGAGAAGGGGAAAGGGAGGCAGAAAACACCCCTCTGCAAAGCAGAGCCCAGGTCAGGGAGCCCAAACAGAAATACAGCCAGGCAAGTTGGCTCAGAGCTTGGTCAAACAGGAACAGGGTGGTTATGTGTAGACTGACAGGGTGGTTATGCGTAGACTGACATAGAAATCTGGGGTAATGGAGGGTAAAACAGTGCTAGTGCCTCTTGATTTGGTTTACTGTGGCATAGGCTTTCTGAGGCACTGATGTATCAGTGAGGATCTCAGCAGTACCATTTGATCTTCATGCATAAAAATAGAATAAATTTTTGTTAGGAAAACATTTTTTTTTGTGTAAGTCAGGCAGGAGGATAAACAGAACTTGAGGTCAGAGTGTTAATTCTGACATAATTTCAGTGGCCTAATGATAGTTTATTATCCCCACAGTCAGCAGGAGTTCTTTGAACAAAAGCCTTGAAGAAAGCAATAAATCAGCTCCAATTTCACTGTCTTCATTTGTATGCATAATTCACTTTGTGTTTGGAGGCACAGCTGTCTTGAAGAGTGGTTTGCTGGCTACTGCATCAAGTGATGAGAAGTAGGATGGATAAGAGGAGAGAGATGGAAGATACTTATCAGCCATTCCAAAGACAAGAGCTGAAACAGAAACACTTGAAGGTTCTTGATGTTCCCAAGGAAAAAGAGATATTGATAGGCCATCCATCTGTTACAACACAATGACAGAAGTTTCATATTGCTGACTTAATCCTTTAAGCCCTCTTTCCAAACCATCTTATAAATCAATTAATTCATGTGTCTCTCTTAGGCAAGGTTATGCCTTTAATGTTTCTTAAATGAGCAGAAGGTTTTCATCCCTCCATATTTACAAAAGTCCTGCTTGCTCATAAAAACAACCCTTCCTGTCTGTGCAAGTCCTAACTCTTGTTCATAGGAAGTACATGTAGAGAAAGGAGATTTCTCTATCTTATGCCAAAATCTTCAGAAGAATGTCTAAGGAAGAAATTTCCTTCCTCTCAAAGAGAATTTCTAGGAAAATAATGAGAATTAAATCAGCTTTTCTTTAAATTAAATTCTCAAGCTCTGATTGTTCTTGCATGCTGAGATGAGGAGCTCTTTGCTGACTATACATGGAGCTGAGGGAGATGAGAGTGTGAGAGCATAAAGGGCACAGAAAGAAGAGGGCCTGAATTGCTTTGCACCATTTAGGGGCCCTATGCCCCGAAACTGCACTGTAAGCTTAGGAGATATCTACATCTTAATATTCTTCCTGTCTGATTTATTGGCAGATGCGATTAAGAACACGAAGTATTTCTCTGAATTTTATGGAAAAGCACCTCACATCCTAGGAAGTGACTCTCTGGACAGATGGATTTTCTGGTCTCCAGATCCGTAGTGCCAGATAGCTCAATTGTGCTCACCATCATGCTAACTTTTATAGAAGGTAAAGCACCACCTAAAATGTACTTTGGTTTCATATTAATATTTTGCCATGTTAATTTCAATATATAAAACTAATTTATGCTCATTTTACCACTCAGGGGCCATCTGTTTTTAATTTAATCCTAGAAATTAGGCACAAAAGCTAAATTAGACACAGTTGGTAAAGTGATTCTTGGTTAATTGTTAAGCAGACGTGAATGCCCAGAAATGAGACACTTTCAGTATAACAGTTACCTAAGCATAGAAAGCCCAAGTTAAATCTTAACAAAATGCAACTTCTCCTCACAGAGGATCAGAATATGTAGAAAGAAATCAGGATTTAATACACAGCAGAATTATACTCTGAAAAGAGGTGTTTTCATTTAACTTAAGTTGAAAATTATAAACTTTATTAGAAAATAATTAAATTCATTGAGAACTCCATTCTAAAGTCTCTCATTACTCCTTAATTTTAAAATTGGAAGTATCTTAACGTAAATTGATTTGGCATTACTTTACTTACAGGCTAAATTTGAATTTCTGTATACACATGACTTGAGATTGTCACCCAAGTGAACAACAAGGGGCAAATTCCTTAAGAAAATTTAAAATCTTGAAGGATTGTGTGGGGATTGTGTGTGTGTGTGTGTGTGTGTGTAAGAAGGCAGTTTTGACCCTTTCCCTTCTCTTATTAGAAAACAATTTCATAAAGTTTATGACCAGCAAAAGTAACTTATGCCAATGAAAGTAACGAAACTGTAGTTTTGTGGGGACCACTAGAGATGAACATATACTATGTGGTTGGTTGAAGTGGAGTAAATCATATTTATATAAATGCAAATATGGCAGCAAATGGAAAAGATAAGTTTAGCTTGAATAATAACTATTTCTGTATTAGAGACTTTCAGTGAAATATTTCAATAAGCTTCATAAACCTAATTTTCAATATATTATTAATTTGCTTACTTCTACATTTTTCTACATTAAATTTTCTGAAGCAACTAAGAATACAGTAAACTTTGTTTTTACCAAAGGAGCAACTGTAGCATTTTGAGGACTTTTGCAAGGTTTTCCTGAAACCAGTAGCTATTTTTGACTTACCATAAGTTGGTTTCCCTGGAGCAGTATTAAAGAAAAAGCCTGTGAAGTAAATGTGACAGCTCTCAAAATACAGAATTGTCTGCAAAGTACAGAACAATTTTTCACCCTGCTTTAAAATTGTTTTTTTCAAGGTGGAAATTTAACTTTCGTGCTTCTCTGTTCTTGCAGGAAATAAAAATGTAGCATTCTGTTTAAGTAGGATATACATAAATGTTCACATTAGCTAAAGTTCTTTCAGAGCTATTAATGTTTTCCAGAAAAAAAAGAAAAGAAAAGAAATAGAAAACCCTGACAATGCAACCCTGGAGGAAATACTTCAGTGCTATGGTGCATTTACAAATATTTTCCACCAGATGGCACAAAGAAACAAATTTAAGTCAACCTTGGCATAGACCGTTTTGTGATCATACGGAATGGGGCTAGGGAGAAACAAAAGGAAAACTTTAGGTATAGGATGTTCAGAGCTCATGGGTATAGGAAATAATTCTCATATGAAAAAAATGATAAAGGAAGACATCATGAATCGTTTATTCACTAGTGAAAGGAGAAGAAGATCCTCAGATACCTTTCTGATTGGTGATGATTTTGAGATAGACTTTCAGGTAGCCTCTATTTATTAAATGTGTATACACCAATCCACATTTAATAGAAAAGAGTCTAGATTTCACTAGAAGAAATAGAATTAGTCATCTGGAGCTAAAATATTAACACTGGATATCACAGAAAAATATAAAGTACCTATAAGAATTCTTATGACAGGTCTTGCAGCTGCGCTTGAAATATAAAACCAACTAACCTTTGCCCTTAAATCTTTCTTGAAACACTGGATGCTTAGAGACCCCCCCCCATCTGTCCAGGGATTCTCAACATCATGGGTTTCATTTCTCTGTTTGAATAGCTCAGAGATATTTGGTCCTATAATGCAAAGAAATTAGGATGGTCTCTGACTCTACCTATATCAGAATAATTATTATTCATTTAATTCTTTCATTCATTCTCACTGGGCTTATAGTTCTCTACCATAGTAAAATCATTGATGGATGAAATCCTTCATGTTTGTGAACTGCGTACATTTTGCAGATGTCTTTATCAAGCAATAAGGACATAATAGTAGAATTTTGTATACATCTCAGCCTCCAGAAGTGAAAAACAGATTTTTTTTTTTTT
>WEIT01017868.1:37698-52550 GCA_013389985.1 Dryoscopus gambensis
TTTTTTTTTTTTTTTTTTTTACTTCTCTTACATAACAAGCTCCTGCTGGTGTGTGGAGTGAGGGGAAAGGGATTTGAAACATCAGTGAATTACATGCAGAATTATTTAAATACAAATAAAGAGTAGATACATACACACGGACATACGCAATTTGTTCTGGAGAGTTTCCTGCATTGCTTATTAGTCATCAAATGTCATGAGACATGCTGTTTTCATGGCTGTGTCAAACTATCAGCTGGATGTGGCTGGAGCAGCAGTTGCGACTTCAAATGTATTGTTCCCCTCTGATTGCCTTAATTATACAAGCACAAGGGTCGGGCTGCAGCAACTTCATTTGCACTTCAGTCCTCATGTGGTGCCATCTCCCCCATGCAGAGATGATGTCCAGCTGCGTCAGGGGATCACAATCCGGCTCCCCGATGCCAGCCACACGTAAAAGGCACTTCAGCAGCACTGCCAGCTGGGCTTATTTAAACCCCATGCTTCCTTCCAAACTTAAGAACACTCATTTCAAAATAGTCTTTTATAAACTGTTTTGGGTCCTGCTATTTTGTGATCAAAGCACAGTCGGTAGCACTGTGAGCCATCCCCAAACAGTGAGCAGTTCTCAAATCCCACATGGAGCCAGTCCTCAGTGCCTTATTGACACTGTACTGCCCTGGGATCAGTAAAAGCCAGCAGGGCTATATGTGGAGTTAAGGCAGTGCCCAGACTCTTAGATAACACCAGTTAAATAGAAGATAGTATGACCTAGAATTCAATCAGTAAAAATGTCTGGTTCGGTGTGTTGTTTTGGAAAATTATTTCATGCAGCCTGAACTTAGGAGAGAGTTGGCGAAATAAACAGTTGCTTCTTTAGTTGAAAGCTGGAATTACAAACGTACATGCTTTGGAGGTACAAAATGTACTTGTCAAAACCAATCAAACATAAATCTGAATTTTTAGGTATTTTTCTTGTCCCTGGATGCATGGCAGAGACTATTCCACTCCATCTGGCAGCTGAAAAACAAACAGTTAAGATCATTCATTTGTTGGAAACCAGCTGAGTATTGTAATTAGTCTTACTTGGCACTCACAAATGTTGCATGCATTTGGTCAATTCTACTTCAGTGAATAGAATTTCCTTGGCAATTTTCAACTATCATAATCGCAGAGCACATATACAGACACATGCACATATGCATATGTGCACAGTTTATATATTCCTATGCAGTTGAGATTAACTGACTTTAGTATCATTTGTAAGGTTCCCATTTCAAAAATTATAATTTTTGGCAGGAAGTCTCAAGCAAATATTACCACTTGGTTTGTAGGAGAATGAAATGAGAGCAGAAATCTTTCCTGGTTTTCATCATGTAAAGCAACTTACACATTAGTGCTGATAACTCAGCATAGCAATTCATCTCTTTTCCTAACAAGTCTCTTTGTCATCCTTCTGGTGGCTCAATATGTGTTTGAAATCTTCAGAGACTGACAGTAGCTTTCTTTAATGCAGGGGAACATCTTTTCTGAACAATTTGGAACTGCCATTTCTAACTTGTCTTTATCTGGCTGCCCTGTTGGAGAAGATATCTGAGCAGTACAGAGGACTATACTGGGTGTACAGACAGCATCCCTGAAGTATTTTTAAATTATGTGTGTCTGTAGTGGTTCCAACACGTCCTCAGAAAACACTGTAAATGGTACAGGACAGTGACCAGAGGCTACCATTGTTTCAAAAATCATAAATGGAGACAGGGATGTATTACTTCATAGTTTTGAAGTAATGAAAAAAAAAGGCAAAAAATAAAATGTGGAGTCAGTAATACTGTTACCTGTAAAGAAAACCAAGAGAGGAATATATTATTTTAGTATTCATGCATTTATATTTTCTAAGATTTCTTATGCTTTAGTGGAGAGAAACTGACATACACCAACATGTGTGTAATAAGAGTGGCAAAATAATGCTCAGCGCTACTTGACAAAATGCAAAATCTATCTTTTTGCAGTATTCTGAGTGCTCCTCAAGCCAAAGTCATAACATTTCATATATTTTGTAATAGTGTGAGAAAATGGAGCAGTTACTTCACTGTTTTGAGGGCAGCATGGACTGATGCAATTTCCATCATCTGCTGACTGCGAGTCGCTTAGCAATTCTGAAACTGTAATACCCAAAATAAATTAAGGATGTTAACTGGATACAAGAGGACAAGTCTGTTCTTAACAATATGAAACATCAAGTGCAATTTAGAGATGGGACTTAAAATTATCCTGCATAAATCTGAATTTTTCCATCCTCTCCTTTAACAACAGATGGTCCAGAGTCCCCATTTCTCATTCATGGGTTTCTTCACTCTCTCAGTCTCACCCCATTTCCTCAGTTCAGGAACTTTGTTTCTGAGGATTAGCAATACACTGGAGATAACACATTCATGGCTGGGGGAGATAATTATTGTGGGGAAGAAAAGGGTGGCAAGTCCTTTGACTGGAATTCTATGACAAGTTTTCAGTTATCTGGCTATAAGCCACAGAAAGCATTTCCAGAAAGGACTGTACAATTTGCATTAATGTTATATGCTTAAGGGACCTATTGCCATTCTGGACTGCATCTAACTGAAGACATAAATTATCTGTAATGACTTTTGCGTATCATCAAAGTATGAAGACATAAAGTTTCTGCATAGATTTTTACCTATGTGGCTGCAAAATATTTTAGCTGGAAACTAAATGTTATTCTGAACAGCCAGTAGTCTCAGCTCCAGCTCATAAACTTGAAATATTTTCGATGGCTGTATAGTAACAGACCTTAGTCAGAGCTCTGTTATTCTGAAAGAAGCATCATTTATAATTAGAGCTTTTAGTCTTCCCTGGCATTATTGAAATACAGCTTCCTTTTTACACTTCTCTGAGTGACTTTTCAGGTAGATATTAAAGATCTTCCTTTTATGGGGAATGCCTAGGACATGGAGAACTCAGGAGATGCATATTTTTTCCACCTCTGCCACCGTCCTTCTAAGTGACCTTCAAATGTCTGTGAAGAAACTGAACAAATGCCAGATGACCTTCATCATTAAGTGTTTTAAGATCAGTTAAAAGTTCCACATATTACTGTCACTGATGCAGATTTAAAAGGTTAAACATTTGGTATATGAGACTGCGGTTTTTGTAACCGCAGTTACAAATAAGGAATCATAAATGACCCAGATGGGGTCATGGGTCCTCTGAGACTTTGAAGTAAACTTGAAACACAGTAGTTGGCACAAATGTTTAGAAGACAGTCAAGTGCTTCAAATGACAAGTCTCCTCTGCAAGGTGATCCGTAGAGCAAGAAGGTTCAGTGCAAAGACAGGTGTGATTTAATTTGGCCAAGTACCAGCACATAACCCTCAGAGCTCAGCCGGTAGCTCAGCTTTAACAAGCAGGGGGCTTCTGTTCCCAAACTGGCAGCTCAGGCTGACCTTACTGAGTAGTCGGCTCGGGATAGGGATGGGGCTGTCAAATCTAAACCCCGCTCCCATCCTTTCTCAGCTCCGACATGCAGATATACACATTCACTAAGTAGGCCAAGGCAGCTACACATTTTCCCTATCCTCAACAGATGATTTTAGAATATGTCCTTCTTTTTCTGTTATGTAAGTATTTCTTGGGGTGTTTTGTATATACTACCCCAAGCCAAACAAGCAGTTACACAATCTGTTGGGAGAAGGAAAAAAAAAAGCAATCTTGTACGAATTTATTTATTACTCTCTCACAGTTCATTTCAAAGTATGAGAGCATAAAGGTGATGTAAAAGGACACTTCTCAAATTACCCTGAGAGGATTTTGTTAACAGCAACCAACCAAACTGAAGAGATAAAAACAAATACTCAGTGATGTCTGCCTGATGATATTCTGCTTCTACTAGCATGTGAAATGAGAGGTGGAAGGAATTAACCTAGAAGAGGAGGAATGACAGCAGATGAGAAATGAAGCAAAGCTACAAGTACTCAGGCTTAGCTAGCAGCATACGTTGGCTGAGAATTAAAAAGGGACGTGGGCTTTTCAGAAAGCTTGGCAATATAAAATCTGAAGCTTTGTCACCCATCTCTTTAGGGAGTGGGGTTCAAAATGTGGGAGTAAGTGCTCAGATGTCTTACATTCTAGATAAGAGAAATTAAATGGCTGGACTGTAATACCCAACAGGAAGCCCCAGGTATATATAAAATCCTGTCTCAGTGTGGACCAAGATACTTGTGTAAGATTTGGTATCTCTGTGAAGCTGGAATTAAGAAATAGGCTTAGGAAGCCAGAGCCTATTTCTGTTAAACTGTCTGTGGTAATGGAGGGTTGTGTCTATGTTTGTACTACTAAGTAAAACAGCCCAGAACAGCCATTTGACCAGAGGAGCGTGAGGTGTGTCACAACATGCATTTATTTGGCTAGCCTCTTTTATTATATTTCTTTTCTGAAAAAAAAAAAAAAAAGAAAAAAGAAATAAAAATCTATTTTAACCATTGGAAAACACATCTGGATTATTTTAGACTTGAACCTGAGAAATCTCAGATTGGTCAAAAGGTGACAGGGAACATGCTAGCACATAATGGGTATAGATAATTAAGATCAAATGCATACCAGACCCATTCCATTTATTACTGTAAATATATCTAAAATACTTGGTAAGAGAAGAGGAGATCTGTTTTTGGGTAATCCTTGGCCAGCAGGGATTTAAGCTCTGTTCAAAACTCAACAAGGGGGTAATAGCTAAAAGGCAGTCAGGCTTTCTTGCGTTTGGTATTTGATGCTGCATACAGAGCAGTGTAAAATATATAGTTACAGAGAGTCAAAAGGAGACCGGGGGAAAGAAGGTAAACTCTCCAGCTGGAACACCCAACTGGAACGTAGCTACCCCACTCCAAGCACTGTTAAGTTTTTTTAATTTAGACATTTCCTGGTTAAAAACATTGTTGAAATTAGGTTTCAGGAACTAGGACCTCAGATGTCCCCGTTGTTCCAGCTACATTTCAATTCATTCTTGCATGTCTACATTTAATTTTCTAAATAAGAGGAGCCTACTCCTGAAGAGCATATTCCATTTTATATCTCACTGCATTCTGTCATTCCTTTTACTTCCCCTCTCAGAAAGTATAGCAAGAGTAGGTAGTTAATACAGTGCAGAACATCTTCAGAAATAAATATGTGATCACAAGGAATCCAGACATTAAATCTTTAGTGTCTGGAAAGAATGAATAGTTTTTACAAAATCTTGTGTGTGTATCTATATATATGTATATGTATAAATTTTGAATGAGAATTTTTAAAATTTCTCATGACAGCCCACTTCTCCATTTGGTGTTCAATCCAAATCTCACTCATCTTTATACAAAATATTTCCACTGATTTCTCTTTTTGTGGTATCACATTGGTGGGATTCAGTCAGGCTCACTTAAAATGACAAAAATTTCTGCTCTCATACTCTGCATTTTGGAGACTGGCTTTTGTGGTTGTTGTTTCTGATGACTTTAGGTCAGCCACATCTGCTCCTGCATTTAAATTAAAGATGTTTCTCTGTTTGATAAAAAACTGTGTTCATAATTTACGTGGGCTTCACTCTTCTGCAAATAATTGTTTAATATAGTTAGTTCTATCTGTCACTGATATTTTTATCTGTTTTGTTCTACCGTCCTTTATGATGTGCTATGCATGAAAATAGTTTTGTAAATAAAGATTGACTGCTCAATATTTTTCATTAAATAAGATATGGTCTTCAAAAGAGGTTTCATANGTATCACATATCTGCTTGAATTTAGTAGAACTGTTATTCTTTTCCAGTGCTTTATACACATAAGATGAATTTTGGATTTTTCAGATATATGAAGGCAAACATTTAGTTTTAAAAATTTGGTTTTCTTCCTAAAAGGAAGAAGGTTTATTAAGGGAAAATTTTGTTTTCAAGGAGGTTCTTTTTTTTAAAATGCTTTTATGTTTCTTTTTTAATTACTTCTGTTGCTGCTGTTACTAATCAGCTTGTTTTGCATCATGCTAAACAGCACAGCTGGAGAATTTGCTCACTGATTGAAAGTATCATGTGAGCATAGAGAGTGGGCACCAGTGGGACTGCAATGGAAATGACTGCAAAGTGATTTCAAAGGTATTATAAGAAGGCAACAATCTTTTTGGCATTTAGGAATGCTTGAGGAAGGGAAGAAAGAAAAAAAAACAGTGTGGGAAGATTAGAGAAGGAAAAATGTATCTGAGGAATAAGAGCAAGAAAGGGAGGGTATTTGTTTATCCCTGGACAGTCAAGTTAGCAAATGTAGCTCAATGGCTGTGGAAGCAGCAAATCCTATATTAAAGGTGGAAAGCTTCCATAATGACTAGANAGCATGGTTCACAGCTTGATTTAAAAAAAAAAAAAGAAAAAAAAAGAAAAGAGAGAGAGAGAAATATAGGAATGGATTGCAAAACAGTCATTTGAATTTATCCCTGTTGTAAACTGTTATAAAACCCACAGCAGAATTAAAGTTCCCACTCTTCTAGAAATAACACCTGTGTTTCACAGGCAATGAATTGTACCACTGGGCTGTAGGCAGCAGGCCTGTCGGGAGCGAGGAATGACTCAGTCTTAAGGCCACAGCACAACATGAACAGAGAAAACAGAAAAGTGGTATTTTAGTTACCTTCTTTTAGATCTGTACAGCTGTTTTTCTGTATTTCTACTCTATCAAGTAGATAACAAGAGTTAGTGTTACTTCATAGCACCAGCTCCTGCCCGAGTCCACTGTCACAGTCCCTCCTTCTTGACAGAAGTGTACTGACAGCTGTACAAAGTGAGTTTTTTGCTATATCACTCTGCTTGAAGTATAAGGAAAAGTACTAGAAAATAACATTGTCCTGGGGTGCAGGGTGGGATGTGCCTGGGAGCTTGTATTCTATCACCATCTGTTGAGACCAGGTGTGGCTGTGCTCCTGTGAATGGGTCCATGAATGCCTCCTGCATGAATCACAGAGAACTGCTCCTGGACTATCTCCTGTTAATGGCCCATCAGCGCCTTGCCCATGACTCATCCTCCCATTGTGAGATGTCCCACCCAGAGGGAGGAACCAGGCATTCCATGCTCAATATAAGCTGAGATCTCAAACACCAGAGCAGCCTACTTCCAGTGGATTTACCTGGAGGAGCAGCCTTCTTCTCTACTGGATCCCCAGAGAAAAATTACATCCTTCTCCAGGATCACTGCTTCAACAGGACTGCACCTACCACCACAGGAGGACTGCAGCCACCGTTTAATCGGACTGCTACCAACTCTCTGACCAACAGGGTGTCAGGTTGTATTCTTCTGACTCTGTCAGTGGTTTTGGTTTGGTTTTGTTTTGTTTTGTACTATTGCATTTGTTCTTGTCCAAACTTCCTAGTAAAGAACTGTTATTCCTATTCCCATTTTTCTTTGTCTGACAGCACCTTAATTTCAAATTTCTAATAATTCGGAGGGAGGGGGTTTACAGTTTCCATTTCAAGGGAGGCTCCTGCCTTCCTTAAGCTGACACCTGTCTTTTCAAACCAAGACAACATAAAGCAGAACTGAGGGGAAATCTAGGGAAAGTAACTCTAGTTTCTTTTGTACAGGAGACATCAGTAGGATTGTCCATAATTCACATTTCTTGACATTTCCTTTTGCAGGTCTCTGTTTTAATTTTCTTTTAACTTTGCCAAAATTAGACTGTGAAGGCTGAACTTTCCTTACCAGCTGCTGGGGATGTAATGCTTTATTTTGTTTATAAAATTTTAACAGTAGGGGTTTTTTCAGCTTCTGACAATGAAAGAATGGGGAGAGGGAGATTCTTTCTGTGGTAAGGAATTTTGATTCTTGGCTCACAAACTGAAAAGCTGGTCAGGTCCAGTTGTTCTGTCAAGAATGAACATTGCACTATCCCTGAGGGAAACTGCCTAAATTTGGCAGATTCTCAGGGCTTTGAAAAAATCCCCCCTTTCAGGTTCTCAGCAGTGGCTGTGGTGGATATGTATGCTGCAGCTCCCATCTGTGTGTATCTCCACCACAGCTGCCTGGGCTGAACCCAATTGATCTGTTGCTGCTGCTTCGGTGTCCTGGGAGGCTTGTGGGGGCCTCTCCTCCATGAACACACTGTGCTTTTCCTGCTGCTGCCCTCTATGTAGGAGGGACAGATAAATCTGATTAAAAAAAAAAAACAAAAACAAAAACAAAAGACCCCAGAAAAATGCTGGAAATGTCTGTGATATCAGAGAGAGTAGATTAGGATAAGGAGCTTGGGAAGAGCAGCCCATGTCAGGGACCCTAAGAAGGTTCAGGAGACTCAAGGATGAACAGACAAGGAGTGAGGGATGAAAATGAAAAGTGGAATTGGGAGGTAGGAGACAGAAATCCAAGTCAGAGCTAAAGAAAAAGTGGGATACCATGCATTGAGAGACAAAAAGGCTTCAGGCAGAGGAAGGGATAAAGCTCCCCCTCCACAGTCTCAAGTGAATTATGTAAACATGAGAAGATCAGGTCGGGACTCTGGGGAGAAACTAGAAGGAAAAGTTCGAATAAAAGGAAGTCGGTGCTGCATGGAGGATCCCTAAAAAACAGATTTGGAGTTGTAATGCAAACAGATGTGTATTGATTGGTATGAAAGACTTGGACACCCGCACTGGGACAACCCAAAAAGAGGGGGTCAGATCAAGGGAGTATATAACATCCCCTGTTACAACCACTTCCAAGGGAAAGGTTGTAGTTGTAGGCAATTCTCTTCTAAGGGGAACAGAGGGCCTAATATGCTGACCAGGCCGGGGTCAAGAACATCACCAGGAAACTTCCTAGCCTGGCGCAGCCCTCCGGCTACTACCTGTTACTGATCTTCCACATAAAGGAAACAATATAGAAGTGATTTCTTGAGGAAATAGTGTGAAACCCAATCTGAATCATCAAATTTCATATCAATCTTCACAATAGGATTTTATTTTTTTTAATAGCTTTAGTAATTATTCTCTCTTCTTTTTATTGTGTGTATTATTTACCCATATGGTTTCACTAGTGAAGCAAACAACTTGTTGGGCTTGGGAGCCAGAGGCTTATTTGCCAGAAGAAATAAACCTAAAAACTACAGAGAAAAGTTTATGTATGTAACTCACTGAGTGATGAAAGGAAAAACTTTTTTTAATATACACAAACACAGCTATTTTAATCTGTCTGGCAGCTCATGTACTAACAAGAGCATTCCCAACAATGTAGCATAATAAGCAACAGCTTCCCTCTCAGTCTAAATGCTCCCCAGGTTTTGGGTGTACGGTTTTGGCCTAACCCAAAGGTCACCTTTTAATTTTTGCACTTGAAATCATAGAAAACATAAAGAGAAAAAAGGAAATACAAAAAATGGAGCTCGAGAATAAAACACTTTATCAAATAAATAACATGTCAGACCTTAGAGTCCGCTGACTGTGGAGAATGTTAACGACATTGGCTATACTAACATTCCACCAGCAGGCAGATTTCTTACAAATATGATCTTTCAGCTATTTCATTAACCTCACACTCCCACACACAAAATTGAATCTTAAAGGTCATGTTTAATGTGTTCAGTGTTTTCAGATCATTCTAATTCCAAAGCTCAAGCTTATTCTTATAGAGTAACTCTATTTACTAAATTTCAGCCTTGAATCTTTTATGCTTTAAACATATTTTTATTAGACTATTTCATTTTTGTTCTAAAGTATTCATATTTTCTATTTTAAGGGTATTATTTCTTATTAATTTCTTGGTTTTCTTCGAGATGTCAAGAATAATTTTTTCTTTATAGACAAAGGAAGTAATTTTAGGAGGAATCCATCACAGTTAGTAACTGTGACTGTTTCTATAAGGTATGCACAAATATTTTTAATATACATAGCAGTGCATGATTGAAATTTATTAGTAGTAGTGTTTTCTTTTTTACATAAATGTGTTGGGTTTGCATGGTAATGTTTTGGTAGCAGGGGTGGGTTCTGCCCGACCCTCAGGGATGAGAAACTGCCAGGAGCTTTCCACATGTCCAGCAGAGCCAATGCCAGCCTGCTCCAAGACAGACCTGTCCAAGGCTGAGCACATCATCCACAGTGGTGATGCCTCTTGGATAACAGATTTAAGAAAGGGAAAAAACCCCTATGTGACAGCAGCCAGAGAGCGGAGTGGAAATATGTGAGAGAAGCAGCTCTGCAGACACCAAGGCTGGTGAGGATGGAATAGAAGGAAGCGCTCCAAGTGCCAGATCTGAGATTCCGGTGCAGCCCATGATGAGGCAGCTGTGCCCCTGCAGCCCATGGAGGGCCACAGGGGAACAGAGAAACACCTGCAGCCTATGGAGGACCCCACTCTGGAGCAGCTGGATGCCCCCAGGAAATTGTGACCCTGTAAGAAGTCAGCGCTGAGCAGGCTCCTGGCAGGACCTGTGGCTCCATGGAGAGAGGAACCCATGTTGGAGCAGGTTTGCTGGCAGGACTGGTGACCCCTTGAGGCATCTATGTTAGAGCAATATAATCCTGAAAGACTTCACTCTGTGGGAGTGGCCAACACTGGGGCAGTTTGTGAAGAACTACAGCCCACGGGAAAGAGTAAGGGAAGAGCGTGAGGAGTCTTCCCCCGACGAGAAAAGAGCAGCAGGGACAACATGTGTTGAGCTGATCACATCCCCCTTTCTCATCTCTCTGCCCTGTGTAAGGGTCAGATGGAGAGAAAATTGGAAGAAAGAAAGGGTGGGGAGAAGGTGGTTTTAAGATTTGGTTTTACTTCTCATTACCCTACTCTGATCTAATTAGTATTAAATTAAACTAATTTCCCCAGGATGAATGTGTTTTACTAATGGTGGTAATAGATGATTGCACTCTCCATGTTCTTATCTTAAGCCATGAGCCTTTCATTATATTTTCTCTTCCTTATCCCGTTGAGGAAGGGAGTGATAGAGAGGCTTTGGTGGACACCTGGCATCCAGTAATCAAACCCTTGTCTTCTTCTTCCCTTTCAAAGTTTCTCAGGGATTTTCAAATTGATGCCTACTTGATATTGAGTATTCTGATGCCTGAGACTTTAAAGATATTTTAGTGCCAAATTCAAAGGAATTAAAGTGATTTCCCCAAACTCAGGGGTTTTTGTTGAAAACGGTAAATGGTCACTGCCTACCTTTCAGGTGTCTTTTTAGGCTGCCTTAGTCACTGGTTGCACCCTACCATCACTTACCTGTTCAAGCAAATGCACAAGATGCTAGTGAGCGAGGTAAGTAGGACTTGCTTTCTGCTTTGACTTCATTACATATTTGTTTAAATTATGGTGTTTTTATTATTTAATTTATTATTTTATTTATTTATTTTAAATGAATGGACTTCATCTTTTTGGTCTTAATTTTTTCAGCATAACGGTGTGCATCAGAATATGTTTATTTACTCACAATCCTAATAGTAGGAATGCAGAATAACTGTTATTAGAACCAAGCATATTGTTTTGTAAGCTGTTTTGTGAAACTGACTGAAGGGAAGAAAGTAGTTAAAGCAACATGGCAGCCCTCTAAAGTCATATGATCAAGGGCACAGATTCTTACCGTTTATCGAGGAAATGCAGGAAATGCAACCAGAAAATTTGGCTGAAGTCAACTATTTAAACTGGAGTGGACATTAAGGATGAATGCAACATAAAAAGGCAAACTCATAAAAAAACAGCTAACAGAATTATTCACCTGGAAGGGACACTGGCTGCAGCAAGGTGTACAAGGATATTAGGATCAAGAGGGAAATCATAACAGAAAAAATCTCTACTACTTATTGTAAGAGGCTAGCTATATATAGATGATGTTAAGAAGGCTGAACTGTTTAATGTCTTTTTAGCCTGAAGGGATGATCACACCAATCCACTGACAAAGGGAAAGATCTCAATATTTGAGTGTAGGAGAAATATTGACTCAGTGAAGGGCCTTGAAGATGATTTGGGAGTTGGAGTAAAGGACATCTGAGCAGGAATTGGAGTGTTTAACATGCAGAAGGAAGGAGTAGAAGAGGTTCTAGCTACAGTCTTAGAGAGGAGGTGGAGCCAGATTCTTCTCAGAATGCAAAATGAGAGGATAAGGCCCCAAGGGTCAAGAGTTTAAATATAAGAAATTATACTTGCTGTGAAGGAAAAAATGATTCACCACAAGAGGATGCTCAGCAGCTTTCTACCTTGTTTCTTGTTTTTGTTTTCTTGTCCTCACACAGCTGTGGTGGGACAGGAAAACTGCTGAGTACTCAGAGCTGATATAGCAGTCACAGAACTAAGCTTTGAGCAATAAAGAACTGCAAATTACTTTAACTGTTTGCACTTCTTAGTACTTGACTATATTTTAGCTGTGACTACATTGTTACTTTATCAACAATTACAATAGCTCTTCTGAAGTCACAATATTGTTTACTTATTGCTATTACTGGGGCATAGAGTGTATTATAATATCAGGTTTCAGGAGTGTTGACTGCTAAAGTGCTCCATGACCACTAGAGTGGCCATAAATGGACTCCAACAGTAGGATGTGGGACAACCCAAAGTTGCTGTCAGGACACACAGTTAGTCTTGTTCTTTCTGCCATGTTAGAGTACTTTGGGGAAGAAAAAAGCCCTCAAGAAGTCACTATTTTTATTTTCAGTAAGGTTAAACATTCTCAGCAAGTGCTGGAACATTTTGCTTCTCATGTTTGACTATGTCTGATATTGTAACTATTGCTCCTACAGGGACCCAAGATGTGATGAACTGATACAGATTTTTGACTCTTCCAAGGAGCTTCAGCTGCAAATCAAAGTCAAGTCCTCAGTTAGTATATAAGTAGTAATGCTCCGGTTTGTGTCTCTGATCAACTTATAGATAACCACTCAAGGAATGAGTTCAAGTAAATGTAACTTCATATACACAAAAACAGCTCAGCCGCTTCTCAGACAGAAATGGTACTGCCTCAGCAGTACATCAGTGTTCTGTTATCCAGAAGGGACTATTTTTATAAAAGGTTGGCATACAAATTATACAAGTACTTTTGTTTTAATCTCTGATTCACTTCAGTGCGAAGGAGTCTGATTCATCTGTTCAAGTAAATAGATTTGCAATGACTTCAAAAAAGTTGGAATAAGCAGCAACTCGAGCAAGTCAGAGGCTGGCTTCTGTTCAAATCTTAGCTGTGTCCTTTTGAAACAAATTAATGTCACCCTGGTTTTCACCTGCAACTGACCAAGGCTGGCAAAACATGAAAGTGTTTATTGTGTCCATGGACACCCATATCTCTGTATATGACCCTTTCACGTTTCCTTCAAACTGAATTACTCTGACATTTTTCAGGACATCCTAGTGAGGTCCCAAGTATTTTTAAGTACGTATGTAATCCAGTCATGTCTCTGTGGGGAGACATAAGATAGAATTGGGTCACACGCTGTGGGACGTGCCTGCAGAATGCCATGGCAGCACAGAGAAGCTTGTCTCTGCCTGATCTTGGGAGGACAAGATGCCACACGGCAGAGCCCTGAGGAGCGGAGCCTGCCAGAAGCTGACAGGTGGGTGAACAGCGCGTGATCACCCCATAGAAGGACATGTAGAAAGCGTGTTGCTGACGTGGCAACATGGGATAGGTCACGTAGTGAGAATTACCATGTAAAAAAATACTGTGCCTTGAAAAAAGTGTATAAAACCAGCTCATTTCTTCGAATAAATGATTCAGATTCCCTGCTGGTCTGGGTCCGTGTCATGGTCACTCACATGTTTCCAGCAATGCCCCACCAACTTCTTTCCATGAAGAGGTATTCTTGTGGCGACCATATGCTCTCAGATGCTTCCCTATCCAAAGTGTCTGAAAGTGAAGGTGTTAGGAGAGGTAATCTTGTACCTTTTTGTCTCATGGAAAGCTGTGATGTATGCAAAAGCAAGATTACTAAAAGCGCACAGAAACTGGGATAATAAGAGCTGCAGAAATTCCTTTCTTTCTGAAGGTTTCTTCTATTCAGAGCTGACTTTGGTTAATTCAAACTGTTTTATGCTGGGACATGACTGGAGCTAGAGCCCTCCTCTTCATGGTGGCTGCTTCTTAGTTCTGGAAGAAAATGGCAGGTCACTGGTTCTAAGGGCTGTTGCAGATGAAGTAATGAATCCAAAAGAAACAATTTAATTCCAGTGGAGTCCACATCTGTATCGCTTTTGATTTCAGTTTTACTGATTTCCTGCTTCTTTTTTTCCAGACACAGCATTTGTATGGATTGCATAACATTTCACAGAAGTTATGTTCCTTTTCTCCAGAGATAAGAGTAGTGTAGTGGGGTGACCCTGAGTGAATGCCAGGCAGCCACAAAAGCCTCTCTACAGCTCCCCTCAACAGCTGGACAGGGGAGAGAAATTGTAACAAAGAATTCATGGGTTGAGATAAGGACCGGGAGAGATCACTCTCCAAATACTGTCGTGGGCAAAACAGTCTCAAATTAGAGATATTAACTGAATTTATTGCTGACGAGATCGGAGCAGGATAATGAGAAGTAAAAACAGACCTTAAAAAATCTTCCCCCACCCCTCCCTTCTCCTCAGCCCTACCTTCTCCCTGCTGCCAGTGCAGGCAGAAGGCAATGGGGGTTATGGTCAATTCATCACACATTGTTTCTGCTGCTGGTCTGGGGGAAGAGTCTTTCCCCTGCTCCAATGAGGGTCCCTTCCATGAGTACAGTTCTCTGTGAACTTCTCCAACCTGAAACCATCCCACAGACAACAGTTCTCCATAAATCTGCTGCAATGTGGGTCACTCTTCCCCAGGGTGCAGCTCTTCAGGAATAGCCTGATCCTGCTGCCTTAGGTTTTAACTTTTGTATTTTTCAAATCCTATATTGCCTAACGTGTAACTGAAGTTTCTTGTAACTTATT
>WEIT01017868.1:53224-67485 GCA_013389985.1 Dryoscopus gambensis
GAGAAGCTTGTCTCTGCCTGATCTTGGGAGGACAAGATGCCACACGGCAGAGCCCTGAGGAGCGGAGCCTGCCAGAAGCTGACAGGTGGGTGAACAGCGCGTGATCACCCCATAGAAGGACATGTAGAAAGCGTGTTGCTGACGTGGCAACATGGGATAGGTCACGTAGTGAGAATTACCATGTAAAAAAATACTGTGCCTTGAAAAAAGTGTATAAAACCAGCTCATTTCTTCGAATAAATGATTCAGATTCCCTGCTGGTCTGGGTCCGTGTCATGGTCACTCACATGTTTCCAGCAATGCCCCACCAACTTCTTTCCATGAAGAGGTATTCTTGTGGCGACCATATGCTCTCAGATGCTTCCCTATCCAAAGTGTCTGAAAGTGAAGGTGTTAGGAGAGGTAATCTTGTACCTTTTTGTCTCATGGAAAGCTGTGATGTATGCAAAAGCAAGATTACTAAAAGCGCACAGAAACTGGGATAATAAGAGCTGCAGAAATTCCTTTCTTTCTGAAGGTTTCTTCTATTCAGAGCTGACTTTGGTTAATTCAAACTGTTTTATGCTGGGACATGACTGGAGCTAGAGCCCTCCTCTTCATGGTGGCTGCTTCTTAGTTCTGGAAGAAAATGGCAGGTCACTGGTTCTAAGGGCTGTTGCAGATGAAGTAATGAATCCAAAAGAAACAATTTAATTCCAGTGGAGTCCACATCTGTATCGCTTTTGATTTCAGTTTTACTGATTTCCTGCTTCTTTTTTTCCAGACACAGCATTTGTATGGATTGCATAACATTTCACAGAAGTTATGTTCCTTTTCTCCAGAGATAAGAGTAGTGTAGTGGGGTGACCCTGAGTGAATGCCAGGCAGCCACAAAAGCCTCTCTACAGCTCCCCTCAACAGCTGGACAGGGGAGAGAAATTGTAACAGAGAATTCATGGGTTGAGATAAGGACCGGGAGAGATCACTCTCCAAATACTGTCGTGGGCAAAACAGTCTCAAATTAGAGATATTAACTGAATTTATTGCTGACGAGATCGGAGCAGGATAATGAGAAGTAAAAACAGACCTTAAAAAATCTTCCCCCACCCCTCCCTTCTCCTCAGCCCTACCTTCTCCCTGCTGCCAGTGCAGGCAGAAGGCAATGGGGGTTATGGTCAATTCATCACACATTGTTTCTGCTGCTGGTCTGGGGGAAGAGTCTTTCCCCTGCTCCAATGAGGGTCCCTTCCATGAGTACAGTTCTCTGTGAACTTCTCCAACCTGAAACCATCCCACAGACAACAGTTCTCCATAAATCTGCTGCAATGTGGGTCACTCTTCCCCAGGGTGCAGCTCTTCAGGAATAGCCTGATCCTGCTGCCTTAGGTTTTAACTTTTGTATTTTTCAAATCCTATATTGCCTAACGTGTAACTGAAGTTTCTTGTAACTTATTAGCCGCTCTCTTAGGCCAGACAGACACATCAAAGCTTCTCTGAGCTTGCTATTCAAGGACACACAGACTGTCCTAGGCCCAAAAGGTGTAAACTAGGGCCAAAAGAGAGGGGGAGCAATTGAAGAAATTACATTATTACTGAAGTTTTAATTGGTGAATTTATGCTGATATGCAAACAGACCAAACCTATAAAAGTGTGAAGAACTTGTGACCTGTTGTCCATCTTGGGGTACATTTTGGGAGTAGCCTCTGGCTCCCCAGGGTGTACCTTTGAAGCCCTTTCAAGTAAATCGCTACCTTTATTCCCTTATTCCTGTCTAGTCTCTGTTTCTAGGTAGCCACTTAAGGCATCAATCCAGTGTGGGTCCCCCATGGGGTCACAATTCCTACTGGGAAGCCTGTTCCAGCATGTGCTACTCTCTCCATGGGCCTCCCTCAGGGTCACAGCCTCCTCTCAGGCATCCACCTGCTCTGGTGTGGGTCTCCTCCAGGGACTGCAGGTGGATCTCTGCATCCCCATGGATCTCCATGGGCTGCAGGGGCACAGCTGCTTTACCATGGGCTGCACCACAGGCTGCAGAGGAATCCCAGCTCTGGTGCCTGGAACACATCCTGCCACTCCTTCTCCACTGACCTTGGTGTCTGCTCTCCCTCACATACTCTCACCCCACTCTTCTCTGGCTGCAATCATGCCTGCACAATAACTTTTTTTTCTCTTCTTCTTAAATCTGTTATCACAGAGGCGTTACCACTATTTGTGATTGGCCCAGCCTTAGCCACTGGCAGGTCCATCTTGGAGCCAGCTGGCTCTGCTGGGCATGGGGAAAGCTTCTGGCAGCTTCCCAAAGAAGCCACCCCTGTAGATCCTCCACTACCAAAATCTGGCCATGCAAACCCAAAATTAGCAGACCACTTTCACTTAAAGCCTTTCTAGCATGATAAAAGGGACATACTTTTACAAAATGATCCAGCATACTCTAAACATCTGCCTGTAGTAGCCACAGGGTGCATGTCACACCTGCACCAGATCTGCTTCCAGGTTTCTATTTAACTGGGGGTTAGTGTAAGGCAAGCCTGTGTTCCAGCGACCATACACCTTCTCTGAGCTGGCTTCCAGCGGAACTTGATATAATCAATCTCTCTGAAAACATTGCCCTGTGTAGGGAAACCACACTTGGTCAAAGAAAATGGAGTGTTGCAAAGATTGCCCTAAAAATTAAAGGTTTGTTTTGAACCTTGTGTGCCAGAAGTTTGAGGAAGAGTAGTGCAGAAAAAAGAAAGGCTACTTTTAGGTTTTACAAACCCAGAAGATTTGGCCTTCACTGTCTAGTCCAGACCCTGAGAAATGAAGGATGGCAACATTAAACTTGATTACTTTCTCAGGGTCTATATTAGAACTGGTAAGGTTTTTTTCTGTCCTTGGCCAGAAAGAAGGTGGGCTTATAAACTCAGTACTTGGATGTTCATAAACCTTTTAATTCCAGTCCAAAGGTATTAATAATCAATATACTTGTACTTACTCTTAAGAAAACCTTCACCTTTGTTCTTGAGACCTTCACCTTCCTGCTCCTCTCCCTTTACTCCCCTGGACTAGACACAGAAATCAATCAGGTTTATCTCTCACCTTTTATGCTGCTAAATTTGAGTAGAAGCCAAACCTTTGTGTGAGTGTGTGTGCTTTTTTATGGCAAACTCTCTGCTTATCCTCTTCTGAACCACTTTCACTTTGAATTCATGCTCTTTGAACATTTGGGTTTAAACCTTTCATGAGATTTTGAATCAGATCTCTCTTCTCCTACCTGAATATAATTTTTTTTTTTTTTTAGTGGTACCAGATTTCTCTAATGGTTCATCAGGGAGCTGCTCCCTTTTAAATGGTATTTAACAATGAGAACAAGTAGGCATCTAAAGATCAAACCGAAGCACTTCCCATCCTTATCTATAGTTTACTATTTTGTAGATTAAATGGTTGCAACCTGCACTACTCTGGAACTACAGTGCCTGGTGGTGAGCTTGCTAAGTGTTAGGTAACAACTAGTTCAGATTTTGGGATGAGTTTCAGTTACCTGTGCTGAAGATAGCCTCTTACATAGCTTAAATCTTTGAGAAAAATGATTATGAATTTACCTTTAGTACAAGAGAAAAAAGACTTTAAGCCATAAGAAATTCTGCTTGGCATTTTGACTCTAAGTTACAAGATACTTTTATAAAGCACTAACTTAATCTTCATTTGATCAATTATGCACTCCAAGGGCAAGATATTCCAGTTTAAATTTACTTCTTTGTGCTTGAAAGTAGAAATTCTCTGATGCTGAAGATGGTGACAATGTTATTGTTCAGAATGCTTTGAGATTAGGAACATGGGTCTAAACTTCCTTGCCCCACTCCTTCAATCATTCACATTAGTGACAGGTGAGAGAAAATGTGAATCAACAGCAGTGCTAGTGACCTTTTTCTTCTGCTTGGCTAACTATTAACATTTAAAGGTTCATGACAAGGTAGAATGGTGTTTGTATTCACCATATACATTTGCATGTGTGCATCTTTGTGCATACCCATACATATATTAATTTAAAGTTTACATGAGACTGAGGGAGTTCTGTGAGGATGAAGTAAGAGTCTTCCCCATTTTATCTCACCTGCAAATGAAGTACACTGTCCCCAAGGCCTGTCTTGTGAACCTTGTCACCTCTACTAGGTGATGTTTGACCTGGTTGCTCCCTGGTAATTCCCGCTACAGGTAATGACCCTGTACTCTTTTGTTTTCTCCCATTTCTGGAAGGTTGATCAGCTAAAGTACTGTACTTATTTTATTCCTAACCTTCACTTAAATAAGTAACCTCCTGTTTCTCGTCTGCAAAGCTAATGATCCATCATTTTCCTTCTCAAAACAGGGCTTGTTTCCTAGCATTTCTTACCAAATCTGCTGAAAACCTTTTTGAGCACAAAGAGTCTCTGACTGCAAAATGTACTGAGTGACATCATTAATAAGAGTAATCAAGCTGAAGATTTATTTTTTTGTAGGAAGCTTGCCAACTACATAAGCTTAGAGAAGGAAAATTGAAGCCAGAGAAAAGCTATGTAAAGTCCTATGGAAAGCTGAAAATTAGTTGGTCAGATTACGGAGTTTTGTTATAACTCTAAATTATGGACTTGTCTAATAAATTTTTCACTCACTAAAATGTTTTGTGGGGTCCTTCAGGCCACCTCTTTCATACAGTCTTCTTCACAGTCAGGTAGAGAAATGGACATGAGTTCCCATTTGCTTGGGCTCTTTCAGGATCAGACGATAGACCTCCATTTCCTCCCATGAACAAAGAAAATTGCTTCCACCTTAGTGTTGCTCTGGCAGGAGCAAGATTCTGGTCACCAACTCCTTCTCTCCCAGAAACAGCTGGATGAGTACAGCCTTTGGTGTGTTAGAGCTGGACCTCTCATGTGGGAGTAAATAACTCCCAGGAACTAAAACCAAAATAAAGGATAAAATATTCTTCACATATTTTGTGTTTGTCAGAAGGCATCCTTAGAGAGGTCATAGCAAGAAACTGAAATTACCCACCTGCCACAGAAGTAGTCATAAAAATATATGTTTTAGCAGGCAGTGAAGGAATAAAATGAGGAGGGAACAAAACTCAGAACTGGTGACATCATACTTCAAAGGAAAGCCTGCCTAATGCTGAGAACATGATATATTAAAATGGTGCAAAATTGAATGGCTTCCAAAATACTGGACAGTGATTAATTGACTAGGTGGTGAGGCACCAGCTTGGATGAGCACATTAATCACTTGAGCACCATGTCTGTCACACATTCCTTTCTGAGCATTGCCCTTCCTTTTTATATCTAGAGATGCAGGACTGCTAGACAACCATTGATAAAATGCCACCAGGGAGGGGGAAACAAAACGGAACAACTCATCACTGTCCAGTCATTCTGTAGGGAAAGTTTCTGCCTCGCGATTTGCAGGCCTGACTTTTCTCCCCTTGGTGCAGAGAAGAGCAAAGCACTCCTGTCCCTTTCTGTCTCGGCTTTGCTGTCCCTTTCCTGCTTCCCCTCCGATGGGGTACTGACCTGGCCCTGCTCACACAGCAGCAAGGGTCAGAGAAGGAGCTGGACAATGACGACTGCTTCCGGACAGGGAACTCCCATTACTCCTTCTGTGGAATTACTGACAGATGCTGAAGAGAGGAGGAGGTTAAATAGATTGTGCCTATAGGTGAGGACTGGGAGACCAGAAGACATATCGGTTGATAGTTGCTTCTGCAGGAAATTAATACTTACATGGAAAAGCTCTACAGAGAAGGAGCCTAGAAACCCGTATTTTATCCTCAGAGCTTCCCAGATTTGACAATAAAGTGTTATTAATGACCTTTTTTTTTTTTTTTGAGGGAAACAAATATTTCATACTATGCATATGTTCTAACAAGGGATTAGATGTCAGAATACTTGAATATTTGTAAATGTACTAATAATGCTAATAATTTATATAATTTCAAAAGTCTTAACAAGCTTAGTCTCTTTATTCCTCTGTTATGCTGTCTGGAAAGGAAATGTGACAACTCTTCCCTTAGAGAATCCATCGGTCCCTGGTCAGGCAGATCCACTTCTGTAGGTAGGGGGGTACTCAGCTAAGGACTGTCAGCTTCTGGCCATAATATTCTAGTATAAACAATCCATGTTGAATTAAAAATGTTCTGGATGAGACAAACAAAAAAGTTTAGCTTTGTAATCCCATGTAGGATGATTTCTCAGATGGAGTTTTCCTGATTGAGCTTGTGATTTCTGTCATAGAATCCAGATCCCTCTTTCCAGATGGGATGACTGAATGTGGTTCAGGAAAATATGAAATCATTTGAAAGATGAACAAAGGTAAATTAAGTATTTTTCATCCAAATATGGCAGTAACCAAAGAGATTCAGTTGTACTTTGTGCTTTATATAAGCCATATTTTGCACGCAGGATCTGTCACAGTGATATCTATGCACCAGAATGTTAGAGAAAAAAGAAGAGAAAGGGTCTGCCTTTCTGGCAGGCATGGGCTACTCCAATTAGCATTTTATTATTTCAAAAGCACTGTACATGCCAGATTGCTAGATTTGGAGATGACAATCCATTATTCATAGTCCTCTGATAGAGAGTTAGTAACTGGAGATGATGCCAAGAGGGATGCCTCAGATCCAGGTCTAGATTCATATTCCAGCTTGCTCCCACCCTTGATGCAGCTATGTCCTGGAAGCATGGCTTGAACCTCATCAAATTGTGAGAAACTCCAGGCTTTCAGTGATCATTAGTTGTGTGATAGTCACAAAACAAACAAACAAGCATACAAATCTGTTTTCACACAAATGCTGCCAGTAACAGAAACTAGTAGAAGAGAAATCTGAGACCCGTCACGTGTATTCTAGGGTTCCTTGCTAGTCAAAAGGTTTTTAGTTTGCTTGAAGTGTTTGCAGCTGTTAAGTGCAAAATTTTACAGGAGTGGAATGTGGCTTGATGCAGCAGGAATAATTTGAAAGGCTGGGAAAAGATGCAATAAAAGTCTTTTGATGGTTTTGTAGGAGGTGCTGCATGGGGGCATAACTTCTGATTATACGTGAGTTTTTTTATTTGTTTTCTTGTTTACTGAAGGTTCAATAATATTCAAAGCTGCATCCAGCTGCAGGATTGTTTGGTTTCTCTGTCATGTAAATGTGACTACTGTGATGCTTTACCTCTTTCTCTCTTGCTCTACCTCACATAATCTGCACTCAAACGTTTTTTAGGTCACCAGCTAAATGGTTATGAAAGCTATAAAAGGAGGTGAACAGGCTTTTTATTCCTTACTTGAAATGCTTGCCATTCCCATTTGAAGTCAGATGAAACAGTATTTCATACACATCGGTGAGAATCTGTCTGTGTCTGGGGAACTGAGTGAAAGTATCCTTGCTTTAAAAAATCAGCTACTGACATGCTCAATTTTGTTAACATTTAGTCTCTGCAAACAAAAAAATTACTACATGTATAATTTCTTGATAAAAATGCTAATCCAAAAAAACCAGAGATGTCACTGTTTCATATGTATTTTCAGAGAACAGAATAAACATGAGTAAAATGGTCATCATTTCAATATAAATAATAGATTTCAAGTATGTGAAAAAAAATGAGGCATTGCTTGTCAACTCTTCAACTGGACTGTTTATCAAACAGATGTAGATTATATTGTAGAGAAAATGGAAATTAAAACTAAAGAATATATTAAAAAAGTAGCTAAATATTATTTTTATGGAACAATTCCAACATCTCTTCATAAAATGTGAATGTGGCTACAGTTCAATATTGATCAGATGCAAGATCTGGAGAGGTCAAACCACAAGGCTCATCTCTTTGATATCTGGCTTTTATCATAGCTGGCTCTTTCAGATTCTTATTTTCTCTGACAATAAAAAGAAAGTTCTGTTTAGCAAAGTTCATAACTGTGTGAAAGTTTCTATTACTGACCAAATATAACACAACAATACAACATGCCTAACCATTAAAGTACCAGAAACATCATATCACATTATTCATGCAACTTAATTGGCACTTATAATACAGTGGATTATTTAAATCCATATTATTCCCATTAGAGAAATATGATGTGACATACAAAGCACTTCAGAAGCATCTGAAAGGCTCCAATTTTTGAAAAAAACCATTGTATTGCTGTTATCTACTTGAATGTCTGAATGGAAGAAATTTCCGTGATCTCAAACCAGTTTTGATTTTTGTCATGAGAGTGTTATAGACCTATCTGCTTTAGTAGGATTCTCCATATCATATTTGAACAGAAATCTGATTATCTACTGTTACGTAAATGAAGCATGAACTTTTCAAAAACATTGATAATCACAGCACAAAGACTATATTTTGGAAGTAACAATTTTCCATTAATTTTAGTCACCCATCATATGTTCAGTAAATTCATCTTCCAGTGGAGAAGAGATATTGCAGATGCAGTGCATAACCAGCTGTGGGCTGATCAAATATTAAGGGGGTTATTTTCTTGTCCATATTTGTCCTGTTCTGACTGAAACTTTTTCATTATGTGTACAGGATATCACTGTCTCAGTCACTGCTAGCAGTAAATGAAATATATTCACAAAACTTTCAGAATCATTTTGATGAAATTTTTGCTATAGTCAATTTACTGTCCATTTTCTTCACAGTTTCTGTATTGCCATGAATACTCACTTTAGATGGATGCTAAACAAGAGTTTTTCTTTCCATCAGTGCCTTTACTTGACCTTGTTCTGGGACATTCAGACATGTGGATCCTTTGTTTTCTTCCCTGCTTTTCCACAGGTGAGTTTCCACAGCATTTAGCAAGTATCTGAGGACAAATTTTGCTCTTGAATTGGCTCAGTGGGATTTTTTCCTACTAATACTCAAATGTATGTTTACACCTTAAATGAGCTGGATCAGAGCACTGGTCTGTGCTCTGCCAGGTGTGTTGCGATGTGTCACTGCACTCCGCTGAGCCCCGAGAAGATTGGTGACAAGTCTTTGCAGGTGTTTATACCATGGTTGTACAGTGCCTGGTTTGTACTGCTCTGATGTTCTTGCTCCCTTGATGTATTCCACACACACTGCTGCAGTTGTTACAATGAACAATTTGCTTAATGAGCTCAAAAATCAGTTTGGTGGTGGACTAAAGGGAGGTCCTGAAAAACTTTGTCACTCTTACCGAGCTGGGGGTATAGCCCAGAGGGAACAGCAAGGGGTTATGTTATATTCCCTTTGCTTCTTTTTTCTCAGTGGTTCCTAGGAACTCCCCAATCAGTGTTGCCAGACTTTTGAACGATTAGTAACGTGTTTGATCCTGTCATACCCTGCACAGCTGTAGGCAAGCTAATCTTCAGCTGCCTGCTAACAATATCCTGGGTCTCAGAGGCTGGAGCAGGTTTCTCAGACTCCAGGCTGCATACTGGAGCCTGGCAATAGCTGAATTATCCCACTGCAATCTGCTCAGGCTCACTAGCTCCAACAGGCATTTTGCTGTCAATCTCAAACAAAATATAGCCTTTGAACTGCCACTTCAAGTATCTCAGTACACATTTTAATTCTTCCAAATGCAATATCATTCAGCTAGGAGCAAAACATAGTGCTTATTGTAACAGGAGGAGGAGCTGCATTCTAGAAAGTTGCTAGTCAAGAGAATTTAGACACTGTGGTAGGAAAATAACTGGCTCTGAAGTGACACTTAGAAGGCTAAAATAGTTCTTGAGGAGTCTCAAGAAAAATAGAGAAGCATTGCTACGTCTGAAAATAGCTTTAGAGAAACCATTATCAGAATGCTGTGTTGGATACTGTTTTCATTCTTTAAAAAGCTGCTGAAAATTTGATGAAAGAAAAGGAAAAAACTACAAGAGCTTTGAACATTGGAAAACACCTTGTTCTGACAAGGTGTTTCTTGTTTATCCAAGAAAAAGTTAAGAGATGATAAAAAAAATCTTATGCTGGGAAAAGATTTCTAACTGCTGACAGTATGGAGACACAATCAATCTAAAGGTCACAGGTTCAAGTTCTTTACATTCACAACAGAAATAAAGTTAAATATTGAGAAAAATAATGGAAAACTGTGGTGAAATCTAAAATTTTTGAAATTAAGAATCAAAATTTCCATCTAATAAACATGCTTAGTTCAAGGCAAACACTTTAAGAATCAGTTGATAGAATTATGCAGCTGGTGCTAATGAAAAATTCATAAAAACTTTATAAAAGATGTGTGGTTCAAGAGCAGGAAGGCCCCAGAGAACTGCAGAAAATGGCCACCCTATTCCACTGATCTCCAGGAGGCTGTGCCTTTAGTTGCCTTCAGCAAAAGCAGCCAGAGTATCAGATTAGCTTTGCCACCTTCTACTCTAAGAACACAGACCAATCAATTTATTTCTGACAGCAACACAGATTCACCATTTGACTAAGTTTTTTTACATGGACATGAAATGCTAGTTAGACTATGCACTGCAATATCCCACAGTTGATAGAGATAGGGTTGATCTGTCAGGATACATAAACTCTGACATGCAGTGCAATAGTCTAAAACAAAATCAATATTGTGGTCAGAACTGCACTTGAAATCACCAATTAAATTTAAAAACTCTGAAAATTGGAAGCATAATTTAGAACACAGACTAAGACTTGAAGAGGGTTAGAAGGAGGGAGTGGGATCACCAACACAAGCATGTGTTCTAGTTTTGCGTCTGTTCTAGGACATCAAGTTCAGGAAGCCTTTCCTATACAGATTTACTCTAGGAAGTGTTCAAAGGCATGTGCTGGGTATTTTCACATCAGGGGTTGATAAGCAGAGCTCAGTTTTTATACAAAGCCTAAGCTAACATACTTTTCCAAGCAAACAGCACTTTGTCTAATACCTCTGAAAAATATTCAATTCCCTACTTCAGTATATGTAACATAGATATCTTGTGGTGATTTGGACTGTCATAACACTGTCCATCTTTGAAATATTATCTGCATATATATAACAAGAACAGAACAAACAAAAAATTCTAGTTCTTTATAGCTGCGTTGCTGCAAGGGTTCTCAACAAAAAAAATCCCCAGCAATTTTATGTTTATATGTGCTCAGCAAAACCTAAAAATATTTCTATGAACACTATCAAGTAGATTTCCTTGCAAAAGGGAATGTTAAACAGTATGTTGGCCATTAAGTCAATTATGTGAAATCAATCAAAGAGCAAAGAAATAGCTGTTTCATTGTTAGAAAAGTTTTGAAACATATGTTTTCTGAAAAATGCCAAAAAGAATTGCGGTGTGACAGTGATTGGAATGGGATGTGCTAGGGGCAGAGCTAGAGCTTCTACCAGTGAGAAATATTGGAAATCTGAAATGAACATCTAATAAGATCTCATAGAAGAACTCCAGGTCTCAGATCTCTCTCTTTGTAAAGAAAGAAGCGTAAAAAATGTTTACTTGAGGAATTATTTGAACCACCTGCCAATCACTGCAGTAAAATTTCACTTTAAGTTTGAAATTTCTGTGTAAATTTTAAACTTTATCTAATTATAGACTGGTTCATGGAGAGAGGGTGAGGTAGCATGTGCTGGCAAACTATTCACTAAAGGGTAAATGCTGAAAAACATACAAGAATACTTGCTAGCTAATTTTTTTGTAGTATTTGGTATGGATGAGCCTGGTCCACCCAGCATATGGATGTACAAGTTGGGGCCTCAAAATCTGTCCAGAAGGCAGTATTTTTGGGTTGCACAAGTGTCCTTGGAGCACTGTCTCATGGCTCAATGCCTATTGGTCCGAGCAATTCTGCTTTGCAAGGACTACTGTAATTTAGTGCCAAATGATGCTTATTTTTGAACATCAGGTTTGGATAACTACAATAAATAGTGTCATGCATGGTAAGTAATTGAGCTGAGGTCAATATTATTGTCTATGGAATAAGTTACTACTTAGAGTAAATAAGAATTTCAGTTTGGTAGCAATGAAACAATCAACTCCTGATGAGTAGTAAAAGGAATTCAAAATTCTCAACCCATGTTGCGATCCGGTTTAAACCCAGAAGAGCAAAGAAAACTAAGTCTCTGTGCATAAACCGAATGGAACTTTGAGAAGGTTCAAAATACTTCTAAAAACGAGATTAAAACCAAACAAGGTTAGATGTTGGTGCCAAAAAAAATTGATGTATTTTATTTAATAGTAAAAAAAGCAAAGAGAAAGAAAGAGAAAAGAAAGAAAGACATAGAGAAAGAAGTATGCATGAGGGGCTGCGGGGACAGGGAGAGGTGACAGGGGTTAGGTAAGCGCATCGCCCATCTGAGGGTCCCAACGACGTCTTGTTGCTCCCCTCCATCTGGTCTTCTGGTGATGAGGGTTCCCTGCTGCCATGCCATGCCACCACATGCTGCCACATGCTGGAGAGTAAAGAATCCCGTGGATTAATATACGCTTTGGGCAGGTGGGAACACCCAGGTGCCTCCCTTGCAGGGGCCAGCTTGACACACTGTCCCTTGCAACACTGAGGGTCTGCTGCATCATCTCTGGTGCTCTGGTGCAGGGTCTGGGGACCCCTTTGGGTGGACCTTTGATGGACCATGACACCCCTTCTGCTGCAGATAAGCTTTTTGTCCGGGTGCAGGGCCCCTCAGCTGGGCTCCTCTGCACATCAGAGGATGGGCGGTCACTGCCTCTCACCAGGGGCTTTTCCAGCACACACCCAAAGCCTCTCTCCCCCCACCCTTTGGTTCGAGGGTCTGGCAGCTGATAGCCCTGGGGCTCCCCCGCTGGAGGCGTCAAGCCTGTGCTTTGTGAATGTCCCCAGCCCTGAGTTGTTACTTTATCTTATCTTCATCAGCGAGCAGTGCAAGGCCTCAGTCAGGGCCCCATTCATGGTGCGGTGGTCTTCTCTGCAGCTTTTGTAACACAGTTTTAAAAGTCTTTCATGAAAAAGTTTAAGTCATAAACTGTCATATTTCAGTCTCTGACAACCCAAAGTACGGATGAACTTCACTTTGTGCTAACCGTGGAAATTATCAAAGGAGATCTGGCTTTGATAGTTTGAACAGTTTTCATACTGATATCAGCAGTTGAAACAGAAGCTTATAGGTCTTCCTTTCTGGGAAACCCTGTGCTGTAGAATCATAAATAAACCCCCATATTGTCACAAAGAATGTCATGCAGAGGATGACATGTCACAATGCATAGATGCAAACCAGTCCAATTATGAAGCAGATGACCAAAGTCAAGGGTCCCTAAAACAGGGACAAAGCAGTGCTGCTAAATTCAAGACATTTATCAAACTGTCTAACAGAAGTACTGTTAATCTAAACGCGTCTGGCTTAAAGCGTTGGTAATTTATTTGCCTGTTTCATCACTCGTGAAGTTTGTGCCATTAGTATTTAATCATCTTAGATTCATAATCATCCTCCCTTCCTGCAATATACCTCAAGGACAATAAAGTACTGCAGTTTTGTCTTTGCGCTTCCTTTTCCCCTTCAGTATCAACTGGTGAAGAAGCTTTTCAAAGATAGCAAGTACTGCTCTCCACAAGGCTGTAACTTTTAGCATTGTAAGGGCACTTTCACTCAGAAAGGCTGAACTTTTTTTTAGTTACACATCATCTTATTTTCATTCTCAGGTCTCATTCTTTATATTTCTCCTTTAGGTCTCTCTGAATTGGTGCTGGGAGCAATGTCTACTGAAATTCAAACCAAAGACTCATAAGATTATACATATATGAGTATTAAATATTTCAGATTCTCTGGGCACTACCTTTATGCTGATTCTTTGAAATGTCAGTGCAGATTAAATCAGTCAGCTTGTATTCTTTTGGAAGAGAGGTGTCTGCATGGCAGTTAGTAATGACCTCAGGAAAAATCTCCAGTTTGCGAGGTTGCTGGGAGGAACAGAGGAAAGATAGACAGGTTCCTAGAAAACATCTGCGAAGATGTCCTGAGACATTCCCAAATGTTTGGCATATTGGTACTGAGTGCTTGACTATCCTACAGGGAAAGGACAAATTTTTTTTATAGAGTAAGCCACAGGCACAGGTTGAAGATGAGAGGACATAGAGTCCTCTGTTCCCCTAAACTCCCAGAGAACTGGCTGCAGAATGAAGAAGGCAAATCAGAGACAGACCCCATTTTGCAAGACACTCCACCTTTGTCAATACATGTAAAGGTGTCCATTTTGAGAATACTCATATTACATTTTCAAGTCCTTCTGTTATAAACAAGGCCAAATATGAAAAAAAATATTAATCCACGTTTATTAATATCCACAGCTGGAAACAGGGGTTGTGGTCAGTCCACAACCCCGCTCGGCAAAACAGACAAAAAAAAAA